>DWNE01006295.1:0-13180 GCA_018249875.1 Cecropterus toxeus
TATCCCTTAGTCGGCTCTTACGACATCCACGGGAAGAGAGGGAGTGGTGCTATTCAAGACCGGCACCACACGGCACGGAACTTATAATAAATGTTAGTAATTAGTTAGGAACTATTGAACATTCAATTCCTAAATGGCTTCCTAAATGATCATTGTGGCTCGACCGATAAATAGATAATTCCTAATTAAGTATTATGCTTTCGAAATCTTATTTTGGTTCCTGTAGGACTTTTGTGATATATAAGATCGTAAGGGAAGTTACATAAACTATACAATTGGGAATATTTCAGTTGTACTGTAAATACCGCATCAAATCGCGATACCGTGATGCAAAATCAACTCGATTTAGAGAATAAGTAGACCTACAAACAAACAAAACTAATAAAGTAGCACCTAATCTGTATGTTTTTTTAGTAAATCTTTTTCCTCAGTAATAATATATCATAAAATAGATCAAAAAGGTCGCCATTATAATCTCCATTTAATAATTACTGAGAACATCGCATAAACATCGATCACAACGAATCGGAAGCAATAAACATATTAAAGGAACAAGCGAAGCAAATTAACAGTGGTTGTAGCTAACAACTTAATGACGGCTTAGAGCAAATGCGCCGAGCCGCCCATCGGCATCATTGACAGATCGTTATCTGTGCCACTAACTAATCCATTCAACCCCAGTACCACCCCTCAAACGACGGAAAATACTTCAATTAGGTGCCCTCCGCACACCCCGTTGGATCAAAACAGCCCAATTACCTCCCAGCACGACCCCTTTAATAAACCCTCGTTTGCTCAAACTGAAATAAAGACGATAAATAATCACAATTCCGAAGCGAAAAGTCCTGAAATTAGCATGTCGTTTGAATAAATTCACAATAATGCGACTTCGAGACCCCGCCAAATTTGGACATTATGTATCCGAGGCTTAAAAAGCGCTGCGAAGCGACACAGCGTTCAGTGTAACGAATTGCAGCTGTATAATAGAGCGCTGATGGCGCTTTCAAATGTTAACAAGTTTGTAAGAGATGCAAATTGACAGCGGTTGGCAGCGGTGATTCGAAATGGCACCGAGGCATTAGCATAATTTGCCACAAATGGAGATATTTGTTTTCGATGTTTGCTGAAATGGAGCATAATTAAAAGGCGGGAATATTGCAACATTCGTTTAATCGATCTCTACTTTAATGACTATGATTGTTACAATATCTACGATCGATGAAACCGTATGACAACGTTTATATTAGGCAAATAGTTTAACAGAAAACAGAAATGACCAAAACATTATTGCACAGAATGTATGTTATACTTATAATAAAAGATAAAAAGTAAGTGAAAAATTAAATAGTGGAGAACTGAATGGAACGACGGTCTATTTACTAAAAACAAATTAAATGGTAATTAATGTTAATGAAAAATTTTCATTTAATGAAATATCATTATTGCTCATCACAGACATTCATCAACATTTACTGGAACGTTTAAAAACCCTCAAAACTAAATGTAACGTTCATAATGAAATAAAATAAGTACTCACCTGACTAATAGATTTTATATTATTCAGTATGCTTAACTAATTAATTAACAAAAATCTTAAATTTTAATCGCAATATTAGTAATAGCTGGGAAGTCACGTATAAAGTAAACAAAAGATAAATAAACTTAAAAAACAACAAAAAATATTTTGAACATAGAACATTGATAGGTAATTTTGTGTGCGTGTAAATAACAACATTTAGGTCTATGTTTCGCAGCTCGCTCATAGATGGCAGTGCATGTACGCGGGGTAGGGCGGCAGCAGCGCGCACGCGAGCGGCAGCGCGTGCGCAGACAGTTCGCGCTCGCCAGTCGCCGCTTGAGCACGGAGCTGCTCGAGCCGCAGTTGGTTCTGGCGTTTCCATTTTGTTCTAAAAGAAAAGATTTGGTATTTACGTGGGATACGACGTCGATATTTGGTCGAGAAACAAAAAGAATAGAACTGTCCTAGTAGCAACTATTCCGGGTTTCTACACCTTTAAGTTACGAAAACTACTTTTTCAACCTTGTTTTTGACGACATATTCCGATAAGTAGCAAGAACATCTTTCAATCCAGTTGGCACGGACCCAAGCTACATCAGTAACTTACTTAACTGTCAAGATATTAGATAAAGTATATCCAGCAGCAGCAATCCCCTATCTTAACCATATCCTAGCTGGCACCTCACCAATGGTCACTATGTCTTTTAAATCCAACAGTTTTCCGCGGTATTTGTCAGGGCAACTATCAAAGTAATCGGAAGCGACCTGCACTCAACAGTATCTTAGCTATCTATTCATTACATTATCCTTATTTATTAAGTTACTTATATACCTACTGGAAAGTATTCGGGACACAAATCTTACCGTCTATTCTGATACCAGGTCTTGACCTGGGTCTCACTGAGGCTGAGCGCGTCAGCCACATCCCCACGATCGGCTACACTCAAATACTTCTGGCAGCGGAACTTGCGCTCGAGGTAGGCGAGCTGGGCGTGGGTGAAGGCGGTGCGGCGGCGGCGCGGCTTGCGGCCTGATGTTGGCGTGCTCGTGGACCGATTGCCGGACTGCCGATCTACGTTCAAGGGATATGATGTAAATGTAATGTGTAGCTTTGACTTGAGCGAGACTGAATGGGCACAAAAGTGTGATTTTGTTGAGATGATTAACGAAAAAGAAACTTTTTCTATAAGTGATAGTAACACGTACAATATGTTTTTTTATATTTATTATAAGGTTCCAAATTTTCTTTTTGGAATGTTTTGTAAATTAGGACTACAACATTTGCTTTGTGCAATACTATTTCAAATAAGCTGTTAATTTTAAAATTACTTACTACTTAATATTGTTTATGCTGTTGTTCAATGCCTTTGCCCATTCTAAATGTAGAACTAGATTATGCGTAAATTGACTTTAATTTACTTCAATATTATTCTCTTATAAGCGAGTATTGAATTTATTATGTATTTCGGTATTGCGAAAAAAGCACAATGATAGACCCCATATGCTTACATTACATAACATATATACATATACTTTGGTACATTTTATACTTGTGATACATACCCACAGCGTCTTGTCCCTCTCTATGAGAACCCCCCGCCATAACTGACGCAAAACCAGCCAAGAGCTGTGATTGAAACGAGCTCTTCGATAGGTCCATCGACCGACCATAGATGCTCTCCGAAAGTGAACCACTAATTCCAAAGGCACTTTCAGCGCCTTCATCCTTATTGCCGTCTCTATCCGGCCTGTATAAATGAAAGAGAGAGCTGTCGTATAACTTCATAGGCTCATCTTGTCTGTCGAATTCGTGCTCATCTTCTTTGAAAGGAGAGTTATATTCCGAACTCGAAAATCGGTTGTTACCATTGTATTCAATTGGGGACGATCGATCCACGTCCTCTAATTCGGTCCTCTTTTGATTTTCGGGTTTCTTTTGAAAGCATTCTGTATCGGTTTCATAAGGGAAGGCTTTCTTTGGTGTGGACGTTTCGCTCCGGTTGTCGCCGACAGATATGTCATCTTCGGCGTCAGAGTTCTCTAGGTTTTGGCTCGTCACTGAATCGCTTCTTTGCGTGAAGTGTTCGTCACCGTCTTGATGCGGACCTTAACAAATAAAAATTATAACATAAGCAAACATTAACAAATAATGTGAAACGGTAATGAAAATGAAAAATTAAATGATCCAATAAATCATTTAACAATTAATTAACCAGATTCGTGCAACCCTGGGGACACTCGAGCACAAATAACACCGGATGTTTGTTACAACCCCGCAAATCTCGCTAACAAAGGAGATAAAACACCGCTTGACACTAAGACTTGACACCCGCGAGCACAAACGGAGGTGTACAAAGCGGGGCCTCGCATAAAGACCTCAGTTAAAAAAGGAACGGCCATAGACACGAGTTTCTGCTCTAATTAATGCCTCGGGGCGTTCCGTTCTCGAGCATTGAATGCGAGGTCTGTGAATGGTATTTTAGCACGCGGGAGGAAATCTTGTGTATGGTTGCGTTTGTGTCTTTTAATTTGCATGAAAATGGTGAAGAGTGGGCATTCGCCATTCAGCCGGGTCGCTTTTCATGGATGCTAAACATTCGCGCAGCGGCTGCCGATTACTTGTTATTTTGCGGGAGCCGTGGAGAGGATGCTCGAGTGTTTCTCTCGTTATAATTTCGCATAAACATGTTTTAGCGAACATTCTTCCAGTGAAGGATCTCCGCGGGAGTTCTTAATGTTTCCGCATGAATTTCTTCAACCAAAACATCGCTAACGAATCCCGCTCGGTACATGCCTATTCATAACGGTTTGTTTATTTGCGCGAGTATTTTGAGTTTACGCTGGTTTTCACTTCACTGCTCTTGTATAGCATTAAAATGTTTGATTAAATAAATATTGGAACGATAGTTTACTTATTTGATACGTTACTATTCATAAGGGTTGTAATTGAACATCACAACACGTTATGAACACTGTCCAATAAAGGTTATAGAAATTTACTTAACGAAGCTCTATTCAGATGTATGATAACCACATGATTAGCAACGCTTTAGTAACTTTTCTAGTATTGTAGTTATCACAACAAACCTACAAAGCATTTACATGTTCGCAATAGAGTGGGTAACCGACACGCGTCGTCGCTTATAACTGATTAGTGATTGCGATGTGGTCAACCACACTATTGATTTGAAAGACAAAATGTGGTCCGTGTAAATAAAACCATGTAGTTCCAATTCCCGATTTACAATTTGAGTGTTATAGTTATAGTGTGGTTGTGGGCAGAATATATCACCATTCTGGTCAAGTATAGTGTTGTAGACATTTTTACACACAAATAGTTCCATACTAAATACATTGAACTGGTATGCAAGTCCAGTACAAATATATAATTAAACCACTTAGATGTCTAGACGTAACTTCAGGTCGGAACTTCATCCTTGTGGACTTAGTACCTATAGGTGGGTTATAAAAATACGCTATGTACTTGCCATAAAATTGATTATATCAAATCAATGTTATAAGGATATGCTTACGTTAAATAAAAGTTAAATTTATAATTTTAAAATCTCATCGTACCTTGATTATCTAATTTCAATATGATTCCAAGTATTGCTTTTAAATACAATTGAACTAATAAAAACAAATAAATATTTTTTTTAACAAAATAGTTTTGGTTGCAACTAAATAATCTCTTAAGTTTCTACCTTAAACAAGAATTATATGCCATTATTATGACAGCCACCACCCGACAAATGAGTGTGCAATATTTGCAATTTAAATCGAACCGTCTCTTCCGTTGTTTGGTATTCTTGGTCACCCTTAATGTGGAATAAATTTACAGGTTTTTTCATAAAATTTGAGGGAGCAAAAGGCCATCTGTTAATGTTCTTATTTAGCGACCCTAACCATGCTTTGATGTTAGGGTTCCGTACCTAAAGGGAAAGATCAGAACCCTATTACTAAGTCTCCGCTGTCCGTCTGTCTGTCACCAGACTATATTAATTTCATGAACCGTGATAGCTAGACAGTTGTCATTTTCACGGATGATTATGATGATTATTTCTGTTGCAACTATAACAACAAATAACAGAATAAAATAAATATTTATAATCTCATGTTACGGAACCCTTTGTGTACAAGTTTCAAATCAAATCAAATAAACATTTGATTTGGTTCGAATAGGTATGGAAAGCTACCTCCATATTATATACATAGCACATGATAAATTAAGGTATTTATATAGAATATACTGATTCAAGAAAAAAAACAAAATTAAACTAATGGCTAACAGTTGCAATTTAAAGAACTTGAACAGTGTAAACAACAGGACGAAACATATGTAACAAAGAAACGAAAAAGCACATGTATATGTTAGTGACATACTTATGTTTGTAAAACAAGACAATTCAAATACATAATACATAATTATATCACATTATTAAAATAACAGTACCATGTGGTATTGTTTTTGTTTTTTTTATTTATAATACGAAAGTAGCAAACAATCAGGCACTTCATCTGATGACAAGTGGCCACTGCCGCCCATGAGCATCTATGACCAACCCTAAATAAGACCAGGTGCCACCGCTGAGGACTTAGTTGGATCGCCTCGGATAAGTATTCCTGACCACACCCTTAAGAGTAGAACACAGTAGCGCATAATACTACTGTTATAAAGCAGAAATAGACGTGGCAGTGGGCAGCAGCATCTTCGTTTGACTGTCAGCCCCCAGTTTTGGGATGGGCGTCCTAAACGATATCGTAAATAAAACCCGTCTTTTAAATTAATATGAACTGTATTTTTTGAGGACGACCGGCGTGTACACCATTAAAACGGACGAGTGTTTGGTCCACGAAGCGGGTCCCCTGCCAACCGCGGCTTGCCACATGTACTGTGTAATAACATATAACGCAATAACAAACATGAAAACACACTGCTGTCACCAACACGCATGTCAGACATGGTGGCTATTTACAAAAACCCCCATTAAGAGTGGCTTATGTCCAGCAGTAGATTTCAATGAGCTAATGCATGGATGAGTTATAATTACAAGTTATGACTTCTAATTTCAGCATTTTCCATTCGCGATCTTGAAATATTCACGCGATTCGGAAATGATCAGCTTTGCAATAGCCGTCGCTAACACATACGAATGTACTTGTATAAAGTTAGATGCGAGTATAAAGCAAGTGGGCTAAACTGATTACTCTTATCTCTCCGTTTTATATATATTTTTATAATAATGAAGTCGCAATCAAATATACTGTTCACCTGATGGCAGTGATCACTATCGCCTATGGAAATGTGTAGTCAACTCAGAATTATTACTCCAGGTTAGCCGAAATGCGTTGCAAGTTGAGGGCTAAGTTAGAATACTTTTTTTATAGTATAAGTAACAAACGAACATCCAGTTTACCCGTTGGTTAATAATAAGCGCTGCCCATCTGTAAGCAACTCATTTAAATAAGACCTTAAGTCGATTACAGACTCCTTGCTTCTCCCGACGACTATAATGTTACCTCCTCGGTCAACTACCTCGGATAAGTACTAAGTCTCTACATTATCGCACAATTCGAAAAAGAACAAAGCAATACAATACAGTTAACCCTATTTATTATAGTCTAAAATCTTCAAATCGATCTGTCACTTGTCTTAAAACCTTCCTTTTCCATAACTTTCAGACATATATTCCTTCCTCGTTTTTTTATACCAATATATTACTTGTTACACAAACGTAACATCGAAAAATCTAAATCCTTTGATTTAAGACGCCCAAAAACATGAAAATTTATATAATTGCACTTCAATTATTTCAAGACAACCCCGTATTATATCGCAGGGTCTCCAATAACTCGTTAACAATCAATCGAGGATGCACTAGAAATCAACCCCGGTCTTCAGCGGCGATGTAAACAGCACGCGTGACAAATTAGTAATGTCTCCTGCTGCGCCGATGATACCGCGACCGCGTGATCTTGTCTGTTTTATTTTGAAATTGTTGGCACAAAACAAACGAGGCGACTCACTTCTGTATGTGGCGACCATCTCAGTCCTCGGGAGTAGTAATACATATGTAATCGTGTACAGATAGACCCCTATTCTATATGAAGTTGCTTACAGATGTCCATGGGCGGCAGTAACCACTTAACATCAGGTGGACTGCATTTTCATTTGCTACTTCATTCTCATAAAAAAATACACCTACCTAATACAAACAAAAGAGATTCCCTCATTACTGGACTTCGTCGCTTCCTTCAGGAATTCAATAAGACAAAAGTATTGTCAACACAACTTCCTGTTTATCTGCAATTTGCTGACCAATAAAAGGGGCCGCCAAGAATTAATATTCTGCCCCACTTAGGACTTGGCAAGGTACCATAGAACGCTCTGGCTCTTCATCACCGTGCCTAATTCAAGATTGTTGTATGTGCACGTTTTTTTAAATTCTAAATAAGAATATTTGAAATTTTCAATATTTCTTAGTCTAGCGATGAAGGATAATTTTGTAGCAAATCCAAAAAAATGCATATTATATTTTTAAGTATAGTATGTCAGCATAAAATGTATTTTTGTAACAAATATACGATTATCTTAATAATACATTGCGACGAATTTTTTTGTATTTCCTTTACATTTTATTTATTTAAAATTTACAGGAATTGAACAAATCAAATGTCCACGTGGTCAAATCTCTCGACTTCAAAATCCTAGTATAATCGTTAGTAATGGTATGGGGTCGTCGAATTTAAACAATCACCGCCCTCACAATCGCCGTTGCAGATAAATATGAACAACAGTTTATTGTGCCATTAGCGACGAATGCCACTGTTTAAATTACAATGAATATTATATTTTTTTGCCCGGTTACTAGAAGGGGACGCTTACTGTTCACAAAAAGAAGGCTATATCCACAAACTATCATATAAACGGTATAAGTATATATGTCTATGTACATTGTTAATAATGTTTCTTTCATAAATACCTTAAATAATTGTTAATATTGTATCATGAGATTATGTACCTACACCTATTTATTGCTTATTCTCTGTGTTTATTATTGTTTTGGAAACCATTTTTTTTAAATCAACGAATAAACTAACATTACAATCCAAGTGATGGTAAGTACATGCCTATATCTAGCGTCAATCACTCTTGTCGATGTTCATATCTGAATTTTAATAGTGCGTTATGACGTTCACTGACGCGTTCAATGCGTTTACCTGCCATACCTTCAAACCGCAAACATCAACAATTAACAACGTCATTGTGGGACAATCTAATACATCTGTACAATCTAATTAGATGTTTCCACCACGTAAGTGTGGTGTGGAAGGCCTAATCACCTCAATTCTAACAATATTAATTCCCACTCCTAATATTCCAAGGTAATTACAAGTAATAGTACCTAAAATCATATTTTTAAATTTTGTAATAACTTGAGTAACATTACAATTTATTATTTTGCGTAATAAAAAAATGTCTCTCGTGTCTCGCAGATTTCATGAAGTTCTCTTTTATATTTTGCGTATGATTTATCCTGTAGCACAGTTATTTTTATCTTTGATTGACTTATTTACTCTGATTAAACACTTCCGTGGCATTATATTATAATTATATAACACATGCCAAAAAAAATACGACCTTTATTGGAGTTTGTTAAGCATTTTTATAGCAGTATAGTATTTTATACGTTTTTAATCTTTGTGTATTACATCGAATAGCTATTGATTCCTTTACTCCACGCTCTTAGTTTAAAAACAAAACTTAAACTTGTTACAGGCCATTGAACATTAAAACAAAGCCGTACTCTATACTCTATCGGGCGAACCATAGACAAAAGGATAAAATCAAGTGATAATGCAAGTCAATCGGCCTTCGACAGCGGCGCGTGGCGGTCGCGTGCGCGTACGAGAGGCGGCGTGCTGCGTTCGAGAGCATATGCAACTTTGGAAATAATGATCAGAGGCCCTGACTTGTGAAGGTCAATTAAAGTTTTGATATATCTTTATAGAGTTTGCGACCATCTGATTATATTTGTTCACTGACATGTGTGGACATAAACACTACATAGTATAAAACAAAGTTGCTTCCCGCTGTCTGTCTGTCCCTATATATGCTTAGATCTTGAAAAAAGGTTTAACGGATTTTGATGCGATTTGTTTTAATAGATAGGGTGACTCAAGGGGAAGGTTTATATGTACAATACATACATAATATAGTCGAGAAATAGTATATTTAGTATTGTATAGTAATTTTGATGATGATGGCTTCGCAGGGGTGCAATACCCGTGCGAAGCCAGAGCGGGTTGCTAGTATTATATAAAGATCAATCTTCTTTATTCAGTTCGTGGTCTGATCAGGTAGTAGTGTAAGGAAAAATTGTAACAGATAGTTTGTAAGGGCCTTCGTAGGCCTATGAAATTAAAGACATTTAGTTACATTGATTTGTTGACCTACCTGATGGGTGGTCATCCCAAAATTAACTACTAACGTATTTTTGGGTTACATAATCTTCAAATCAGAACTTCAAATCATTTAATAATGCTTTTATATGGTGCCTCCGTAGTAAAACCATAAAGAAACATATATTAGTAGTTAAATTGAAAATTTTATATTTTATATTATTATTATGTATACTTCTGTAGGTACAGGAATCTATATAATCAGAATACCGTAAAAGCTTCTGTCTATTTTTTTATATCTGAAATAAATTGTTACTATTATTATATCATAAATAAGTTGATTTACAACTTATTTACATTTAATTATTGTTTCTCTATCCGAATAGATATTCCTACAAATCGGATTGACGTTGCATCATATGTATGTCCGAGATTAGATACAACACTACATTCAAATATTTCCGAATATATGAACATATAGTTTATGAAATTATCCTGGCGATCTTGTATATTAGCGGCCATAAGAGATTAAAAGCTAAATTCTAATATTCCATTTAAACCAAATCAAGAGCACGAACCTGTAAAACATTAAAGAAGGAGGCTACTCCCTTCTCCTACGCATCTTCTCATGGTTTCTATATCTATCGCTGAATCGGATACTTGCAGTTACAGTTTTAAAAATTAAATGCGGATTTTCTTTAAAATTTCTGACGAAATTTCGTCCATAATTTACGTTTCAATTGATCTAGTTTTATCATTGACATTACATATGTATATTTGTTCACACTATTTCAACACCCTCCAATCAGTGTTCAGTCACCGTTGATGAGATTTCACATCAGCCGTACCATACATAATCACAATACTGCCATGGCAAAACGTCGTAACTATATGAACTTCTTCCAAGGTCGAATATCAAATGGTGCCTTTAAAGAAACGTGCGAAAGGTGAAAAAAAAGGTACAGGCGACCATCTTATTCCTCGGGATTAGCAACGCATCGGTGATCGACTTCAGATATCATCCCTGTTCTATATGAATTTGCTTCCAGATGTCCCTGGGCGGCAATAACCACTTATCATCAGGTGGACTGCAAAAATATACAAAAAGAGCTTTAAAGCCGGCGATAACGACTCCTCTGCTATTCTAAATGTCCATAGACAATGATGACTACCTTGTGCAATGACTATCTGGTAGCCTTTCTGCCTTTACGTATGGTTAAGTTTAAAAGACTATCCGCCCATCTACCAGCCTTTTTAAGTCATCTGGTGAAAATGGAGTGTTTACTTTTGAAGTCACCTGACCTTTTGAAGTCACCTGGTGAAAATGAGGTAGGGGACGACCCGCGTGGCGGAGTGGTCACCATACCGGTCTGACACGCAGTGGGTCCCGGGTTCGATCCCCGGACAGACACAAATGTGAATGATGAGTTAAGATTTCTGTTCCGGGTCTGGGTGTTTGGAAATTCGTCTATGTGTGTCCATGGCACCCACGACACAGGACAAAATCTTACTGTGGGGTTATGAGTATAGAAAGCGTTTTTTTTTTACTAATAATCTTGCATGTTGTTAACCGTAACTGATGTTGATTGTAACGGGAACAGGCTGCCATTTCCCTGGATGTTGTTCCTATGTCGTCTGCTACAACATCCACGAGAAGAGAAGGAATCGTGCTATTTGGCACTTAAGCCTATCACCACTATATGGCACAGAACTACAGCGACATGTAAATACATTGGAATCTGCGCTAACTGCACACGCTTACATAACTTAGCTTTTTAGTAAACATTATCATTTTACATTTATGCATGATTTAACTATTGAAATATTTTATAATACCACTTAATAAAATATTACAATAGGTAACTCATGCATAAAACTTTCGTTTCAAAAACAAATTACCGCACAATTCGGCAATAAGCACGGCTTATTATGTTTTTACGTAAATCTAAAACAATAGCATTAATAATTTACAGTGCAAGTGGATAATTCAACACAATCGTTTGAAAAACATTTTTGGATATGAAAATATTTTCGGTAACAAAATACGCACGAGAACAACAGAAACTGAAGGGGATTATCAAAACGTCGGTTCTGCTGAGTGCTGTTATACAGCTAACAGCCTGTATATCAAACTATTACAGTATTGTACTATTTTCTAGAATATATGAAAACAGCTCTAGGAGCATAAATGAATAATGAATATACTATACGCAATAAATATACTAAGCAACGATAAATAAACTATTCAGGCTAGAGGTATGAGTTCATGTAGGCAAGAACAAGTATGGTTCGTTCAGGGAAGTACCACTACCAACTATTTCTGGAGTCAAGTTTCTACTATACTATTTTTTGGCTTCAGCCTAGGACCCCGTGGATACAGGGGCCCCCAGCCCCTGATAAAAATAATAAGAGACGAATCGTAATTAACGCGTTACGTGTACCGAAATAAAAAATATTTTATCAGCCGAGTTTTTTTCTGATAAGTACCTGTACACTACATCACCATAGAGAAAAGGCCCCCCGAGTAGTTTTAGTCCAAGGGCCCCACAATGTCACGATCCGCCCAGCCTATTACGTTTTTTTTATGGTATATCTTACTGCTTCCGAATATAACATCAAGGACTATATTATTATAAATAGATCTTGGCAATTTAACAATTTTCTCTAAATAATCGATGCAACTTTGATCTTGAAGTAAAGCTCCTTGAAGCTTGAAGTAAATGTCCTACTTATATATGGTGGCAACCATAAGTCACTGTGCAATCTATGCCTGTAGGCCACTGCAAATAATTTAAATTAAATGGTTTACATAAACAGTTGAACATCAATAACATTTGAAGACCAAATTATTATATTATAAGAAATAAAGAAAAGTTGGTAAAGTCGCAATTTGTAATACACAAGGTATGTGGTGCAGAAAACTAACTGAGGAATGGTTAATATCAGTTATAAAAATAACTTGTGCATTGAAGATTACTACAGTAAGTAAGCAAATACTAGTAATATCGGTAAAAACATTAAAACAAGAAACCCGACTGCTTAAAACGAAATTTTTGTTCATCTATACATATGTATAAATAAAATTGAAGTGTCTGTTTGTAATATCAAAATAAGTTGTTTTTTACCAAATGCATATAAATATATAAATGATACTGATAACAAAAAAACATTTAAAAAAATGTTTTTGTCTGTCTGTCTGTCTGTCTGTCTGTTTGTTCCGGCTAATCTCCGAAACCGCTGGACGGATTTTGATGGGAC
>DWNE01006296.1:0-13180 GCA_018249875.1 Cecropterus toxeus
GTGAGATTGGGAGATGGGGGAGGGGGTTGAATAAAATCTCACGACATCTCACCAGGGGGGGAGGGAGGGGCAGAAAAATAAAAAAAACACCTCACGTAATTTATGGACGCCCCCCAACAAATATAATGATTGTATGAATATTCGTCACAATTACATCACAAACATGTCATATTATTAAGTGAGGATAAATAGAAAAAATAGACACGGTGCAAAATATAAATTTAAGAAAGGCTATTTTTTGAAATTAAATAAAGTAACAAATGATAAATATATTAAATTTAAGTATAATAAAAAAATAATAATAATGAGAAAACAGAATTACAACAGATAGTGAGATTTACAGGATGTTTTATAGAGTATAGGGAATTAATTATGAATTGATACAAGAAGAGAGATCCACAGACAAATAGCTAACACTGATTATTGTTTTTTTTTATTGTGGCGATAGGCAATGCACAAACAGTCTTTTGGTCTTAACAATAACTGCCATCCACAGACAATAACAACCAAATTCAAGTAGAATGAAAGCCTAACTATCAAACCTATTAAACCAATTATAAGCCAAGTTGCTGCCTATTTAAATAATATAATAAGTTATTAGAAAATTTTACTTTCCCCGTGATTTATTGTTTTCGGGTCATGTTAACCATGATAAAAGTATCTCTTGTGTTAATCCAGGGCATGAACTATCGAAGTACCAAATCAAATCCAATTCTTATCGGAAGTATATACATGAAAATGTGTCCATTCTCAAAAGCTATCGCTTTTTATAATATTAGTAACAATACAATTTATATAAGTTTTTCAAAAATAATACAAGTTAACGCCTCATATTGTAAGTTTTAGTAGTAATAATTACCTTAAATATTCCTACAAAGTTTCTATATCAAACAATGTAATATAGGCATTAAAAATTCATGCATCCACCTGTATTCTGCCTATTGACCTTTGGACTACATATCGATTTTATTTTCCAAGTAGGTTACCGCCATTTATGTCGGTTGCATAATATAAATATTAAATGTAAAAAGTCTTTCCTTAACTACTTTATTTTTATATGCAATTTATAGTATACATTTATTGATATGGATAGTCTTATTTTTATCAGACGAAGTAGAAAGGAGCGTGCTGTGCACGTGATGGTGAGTGGTTACATAGAATAAGCGTTCTATCTGAAGTTGGTTACAATTTGGGGAACAACGATGATAAATGGTATTTGCCGCCCGAGGAGGTCTGTAACCAGCTCCATGTAAAACAGAGGTCTACTTGTAGTCAATCAGAGACGTATGACCACTTCTTAGGCTTGGGTTGTCTCGTATTGAAGTCAGCCGGCATCCACAAAATTCCAACGAAACATGTATCGCGTAACGCCAAAAGCAGGTGTCTTTATTGTATATACCCTGTCGAATCATACTGGTTCTATCTATCTAACAAAATTATTTTTTCTGAATGGTATAGTTACAATACTCTTTATGCAGCACGTGAGATCCTGCCGCAGTGGGACAAGCAAATCCAGAGCCTGTGCTACCAAGTTAACAGCCTGATAGAGAAGATTGCTGCAGCCGAACCGGAGTGGATGGCCAAGCTTATGGAGGAAGAAATGATTCAGTAGTCACTAGTATTGTCATTTTCTTATTTAATAAAATGTATCGTAAGTACGTGTATATTTATTACGTCCTATTATATAATACTAGCTGAACCGGCGAATTTTGTTCCGCCTAACATTCAATGAATGAGCATGATTTAGGGTTTTAAAATTAATACAATATTATGAACATTTTTTATAAGAGTATTTTATATATAAATCGAGTATTAATACCATAAAAGCGAATATCCTGCTACCACGTGATTGGCACCAGTAAGACATTTGGGTTTTTGGCCATATATTTTGGACCCGTAGTACACGAGTGTTATTAACAATTATTCAGTCTTACTCTATCGCAAAGAAATACATCTATTCAGACAGTACTCTTAATTCATGTCGAAAGACCTATTTATATGAAATACTTTATGTTTCTGCCAACTCTCAGGAATTTAACAAACCTTCAATAGAAAAATGACTTTTCAGTTTATTTACAAGTTATAAAAATAATTGTGTTACAAGTTATAAAAATAATTGTGTGAATTCATATACCAAATCTCACATCTTTATGTGGTACGACAACGTATATAATTAGAAAACACAAACCGTTTCGTATATATATACACAATGAATGAGTTAGGAAAAATCTTGGCCCAGTGCACTGCCGTGTGCTTAGAAACTGACGCTTTAAGCGTAATCTTAAATTTTGAGAAAATTTTAGAATACATCACGATACTACAATGTAGCGAAAATTCGTTGCCTTATAAAATCCTATACATAATATATTTGTTCAGCTCTCGATGCTTACACTTTCAAAGGTAATCAAGATTTTATTTTTTACGATGATTCAATTCATAAACGGTAATTTCCTAGAAGAATTATACATGCACTAACGATCACAAGAGCCCTCCCTAAATTTAATATATATATTTTTTTATTTTTGTACATAATTCGGAAAGCGGTTAAGTGAATACACTTACCTACCAAGTTTCAACTCTGTAGGCTTAATAGTTTTTAAATAAAGTGGCTGTAACATACAGACAGACATGACGAATCTAAAAGGATTCCATTTTTGCCATTTGGCTACGGAACCAAACGCCGTAACACAGCAGTTCCTTCAGTTATTTAGAAAAAAATATACTTATTTTGGGATTGATATCGTATTTTCAGTTGTGAGCAGTGGCTGAAATTCCCGATAAAGTATATTTATGTAGGTCCTATGATGTATCCTGTATTTAAACCAGTAGTTATTTGTTTCAATATAATTTCTCGTTAATCCACTTGTGTATACGCAATATATGCAATGATGTCAATAATGTGGCTACTTTCTATTTTACAAATAAATCTGGAGCGAAAATAAAAGTGTTTTTATCTGGTGAAAGTAGTAAGTGGATGAATGATTCATTTGCTATTCTAACTATGGCATAAAATGATATTTAACGAGGGAATTGGGATCAAGTGGTTTAATTAAAATTGATTGCAACTTCTCTTAGGATAATAAAAAAGCGGAAAGGACAACAGAAACAAAAAACTGTTGATTCCAACAGACTATTCATTTTTATTCTCAATCAATCAATACAGGTGTACACCACTGGTGTTTATTTACAAGACATTGTCGACTGACAGTAATAACGTTATTTGAATTCGATAAAATTATTTAGCAAATATATTAGGGATGCTCGAACGCCGCGTGCTCAGCTCAGACATACGTAATATAGAAGAACGCTAACATCTATTTTATAGGAAAGCTGCGAATCTGTCGTGAAATTTTATTTTGACGAAGACTCTCAACCGTTTACACGAAAAACACGCATAGTGATATTGAACAATCGTGTTGCGTCAAACGCTCGGATACATTACATATGAAGAAAATGTTTAAATTGATTTAGTTGTTTCCATCTGTTATTTATAACAGCGTGTGGCATTACGTATTATCTACAAGTCTAAAAGCCGGTGGCTCGAATAAATGCCTAGGGTTCCAACTCGAGGGCGACGCCCACTTTGTGGCCGCCAGCGTTGAAGTTCTGGCCGTCGATGGCGGCCGACAGCGTCAGAGTCACACCTGCAAAACGACAAAACATGTTACATAATACGCACTCTCAAATCATCTGACTCTCCGCAATTTTTCAGATAACGCAATGATGCGTGACAACAATGTAGCGCAATAAAACATCGTACGATAACTGATAACAATAGGCAGTACAATCTTTACTATCATGACAGGAAATATTCAAATGATACATAGAAATTTATATTTGTTTGAAGAACTATAAATAAAGGAAATCTCAGCTTTGTATAAGGAGAACAAAATTACTTAGTGTACAAAATGCTAATGCGCTATATTGTCCTTCATACATAGTTATGTTATATTATAAGTTATAAACACTTTAAAAACTTAGTGTTACAATTTTGATATAACATCAACACACCTGGACGAAGTTTCTGTTGGTATCCAAGTCCGATGAGGGACTTATTGTTGAGCTTGGCGTGCAAGGAAGCATCCTGATCCAGGGCGAACTTGGCGCCGACGCCGAACAGCGTGTCCGAAGAGCCAGCCGTCCACTTCATGCTGACACCGCAGTCCAACTTGTCTGACACCTTTTGGTAGATGGAGCCTCCAAAGTCCTTGCCATTGTCACTGTACAATTATCATTATTGCAATTTAAAGCGAATGATAATAAATGTGATATATATTGTAACATGAAGAAATTGATTTTTTAAAAATACATTGAAAAAATTAGCATAAAAACTATTTTATGCGATGCTACATAATTGATGCAACATTTTAACTAAATTCATAAAGTTCAACATTTTTTTTATGATTCTATCAACTATGTAACTAAATGGTTAAAGCACTTAATACTTGTTGTAACTGGTTATTATTGTAACAAAAGGAAGATGACATCCTTGCTAAGCTTACACTGTCAGCCATGAGAGTTATGCAATACCATAAAATCAATACAATACAAGTAATGGACAGATGGGTACTGATTTATTTCTATGACCTACTTTAGTCATTCATATACTTATATACTTATAATACACTGACATATGTTTTTGCCAATTAATGTGTAAATTGAAGTATACAATATTTGCATAGTTTTTATGTGCAATGATGTCAAGGAAATACAAATCTCATGATTAACATATTAAATTAAATTGATGTAGTTATTAAAACTGATTTTCGAATTATGAATTTTATGATACTAGAGTTTTGGTTCCCTACAAGGTATATAGTTGAAGTCAAATTTGAAAACTTGAATAAAAAATTTAAATAGTCTTTTTAGAAGGAATAAAGATAGAAAGATAGTATAAAAAAATCTATTCTTTTAATCTATACTTACACATTGGTGTGGACGGCGAACTCATTTGTCTGGTAACCAAAGGCAAAGTTGTTCTTTGAGAACTTGGCCTTCTGTGTGTCAAACTGTGTGTTGGCACCAGCCAGCCAGCCCTGGTACTTCAAGACAGCAGCGACATCCACAATGGGGCCGGCCATATCCAGATCAAAGTTGGTGTTCACAGCTACGGTGTCATTGGCAAAAGAGGTTTTAAGTTTGCCAGTCTTGCTTCTACAAGAAAAATAGAGATACATAATAATTTGGACATAAAATTTAGATTAGTGTTAATATAAGCAGCATTATTTTACCCGGTCTGTGGTGCAAAGGTGCCTTCAAGTGTGACCTTAAGGCCTTCAGCAATTTTATCCTGAATAGTGATATCTGCAGCCAATGTGTTGTCAGTGTTCCACTTTTCTGTGAATGTTAGGCCATAATCTTTCACTACATATTTGGAGGAAAGGCTACCGAATACCTGAAAGAAATATTAAAATAATAAAGGAAATATACTAAATCACAAATTTTATGTTCATTGTATTATCTGGAATAAGGAAATTCACTTCATTATTCAAGCAATATGAGGTAAATTTAATTTAAAATCAGTTTTACCTTTCCACTCTCCTGGTTGGAGGTGATACCACTGCTGAATTCAACACCAGATTCGCTCTTGGTCTTGAGGTCTAGTTTGAACACGCCAAAGTGGTATCCTTTGCCGAAGACATCATTTGCCTTCTTTCCCAGATCAGCATAGTATGGGGGGGCCATTTTACCCTGTGAATTACAACTTTAATAAGTTATCGGAGACAAAAAATCTCTTTTGGATTTAATTAAAATTTTTACTTACACTGTATTTTTATTTAAGTTACTGGTGAGAAAAACTATAATATTCTTTTGGATTAATTTTACCTACATTTTTTTTTATTGAAAAATTATATTTCTAGAAAGTCCGTATAATTTTCCTTCTTATTTATTACTTTTAGAGTTTAATGACCGTGAAGACGCGTCTAATAATAGTCATAAAAATAAAATGAAAGCGGACAAAAAATCAACAGAAAAACCAGACAAAATACAGGTATGACATTTAATACAAGGGAGCAAGAGTCATAATTAACAAAGTGTGCCAGCTGTGTCAGGGCCGTATGGGACTTCGCATTTATCTATACTATTTACAAGCCACTTTCAGCAACGGTATTACATAACGAGCGAATCATTCGTCGAGGTCTCGTCTATTACTCATGTAAATTCAGACGGATACTATGACCCCTATGGTGTTTTGAAGGAAATACTCGAATACAGCGGCCGTAAACTTGACCTTTTGTCAAAAGTCACAGAATTAGATGCCAAAGAACGAAATCGCACACGCTACCGATAAAACTGAAAAGTGACAAATTAATCAAATCATAAATTACTTGTTAACGAATCAATACCCGCGGTGACTAAACATATATTTAAGCGTACTTTTTAAGCATAAATTACGTAGAATATGTAAAAATTATTAAAAATCACGTGTGTGACGTCAATACCTTCCCCGGCTAAACCCCTTACTGTAACCTAATAAGAAACTAATCCAAGACAATTACAACTCGAGCCAACAAATATATAGCAGCATATACTTACTATGAATTAAATTAATTCACTAAACGAAACTAGGTATATAGAATTCAGAGAATTCTTGGCAATAATTCCACCTTTCTGCACCACACCACAAGACAATTCTAATTCGCGAAAGTAGCGCCTAGAGGGAGTTCACGCAGCGGAAATAACGTTATTGATATTGTCTCTGGTACGTTATATAAAAATGATTATATATTACTGGGTTACATTTTATACAATTAAAATCTTAGTTTGATATTACATAGTACTATTTTAATAAAACATTGCTTAAACTAATAGTAAAAAATTAAAAGTCACTTATTGACTTACTAGAATTGATAAGACAAATTCGCATTCCGGTAAATGAAGTCAAATGGATACTTGATAATTTCATTATAGCGATTAAAATAACAATAATTCAATAAATATATCTTGATTACTTTATAAATGTAGGATTTTATTTTAAGAGAATTTTTTATTGTAATAAATGAAGGTGATATAAAATGTATAAAATATTGTTAATATACCGGGAAATTTAAAAGCATACGTCTGTATTGCCAACAAAAATATGGTTGAAACATGATTTGAGTAATAATAATATATAATGGCCCTCTGTCGGCCTTTAATTTTTCTGGTTACAACTCGGTAATAAATACTGTAACACTGTCTATCATCTATTTCATGCACAATTTGATAATAGAAATGAAATTAAATAGTGTCGGTCAAGCTGTCAACAAATAAGAAATAATATCTGTTTAACTTAGTTTCGTGCTGAAACCTTATGCAGAAAAATGGAACCCTACTGCTAAGACTCCGCTGTCCGTCTGTCCGTTTGTCTGTTACGAGAATGTATCTCATGAAACATGATAATGAGACAATTGAATTTTTCAGAGATTATGTATTTCTGTGGCCGCTATAACAACAAATAAGTACACAAGTGCCTTATCGTCAAGTATAAATATAATGAGAAACTTTAATATTCGGACAGTATGAGGTTTCTAATTTATTTTGCCATATCTTTATTTTTAACTAATGAAAACAAAGGTTATTCGAATATTATAAAAAAACTTGTGTCTGGATAACAATAGCATACATTTTAAATACTTAATTTAAAACAGCCTTCGAATACTGTGGTGTAAATGAAAAACCATTAAATTTTGACGTTACTTTAATATCCGGACACAATGTACTACATTGTGTCCGGATATTAAAGTTAGTTCAAAATATTAGTCGAGTTAGAATACAATGTTTAGTTGCAAATAGGGGTATGCGTATAATTCTGACTAACGTATTGGATGTCAATGGACGAGTGACGAGAAAGAAACAATATGTCAATAAGAAGAATCGAAAGAATATGTTTAGAAGGAGGAAACAACGTGGTCCATAATTTTTCTTCTGTCAAGACTAAACATTTACTTGTCAATGCCCTTGTCTTGCCTATTATTGATTATGCAGATGTGTATTACCCAGATCTGACCGAACCACTTCTCACTAAACTAGACCGCCTTTTCAATAATCATATTCGGTTCATATTATTTTGGTCTTCGTAAATATGATCACATATCTCAGTTTCATAGCCAGCTAAAGTGGCTTACTATTCGCCAGAGGCGTAAATCTAGGATTCTCTTTCTGTTTTACTCCATCTTAAACGATACCAATACTTCTTCTTATTTGAAAGATTATTTCCAATACCTACCGATTTTTAACACACGATAAACTGCTTCGGTCGTCTAATAATTTAAGAGCAAACATTCCATTGCATTCTAGCAGTTTTTTTTATTTCTCGTTTACCGTTCAGGCGGTGTTGCTTTGGAACGCCTTGTCTGCCGATATCAGTAAAGCCTCCAATAAGGTCACGTTTAAGAAGCTTGTCCGAGAGCATTACCTGAACACGTCTATTGTTTCTTAATCATCTACAGTTTCATATATTAAGTATAATATTTATTTGTTATATGTATAGTATGTATAAATTTATGTTATTTTGTAAATATATAGTATCTATATAATCTATTAACACCTGCCGCAAATTTTCCAGCCACCCAGGGTTGACTTTGACTGGTAGAGAATGTCCATAAGGCATTAAGTTTGCCTTATTGAACTTTTATTTTTAAGAGGTGCAATAAATAAATAAACCGGCTTCGGTCGCTAATTTTGGAGCACAGAGCATAGGATCATTCTTGATTTTTCTAATTAATGTTCTTTTGGCACATACTTCTAGCTTTTTGGTTGGCCTTTTTGCGGTTTAGAATCTATATGATCCTCACATTTAAACCGTTTGATTATATCGCCCACTGTACTTTTACTAATTTTAAACATTGTAGCAATTGTTCTTTAAGATTTAGGTATTTCTATTTCTATATATTTGCAACCAAACATTGTATTCTAACTCGGCCAAAATATTAGACCAAAGCACTACATTGTAAAGTGTCCGGATATTAAAGTAACGTCGGAATTTGTCGGTTTTTCATTCAAACCACAGTATTCGAAGGCTGTTTTAAATTAGTGTTTGAAATGTATGCTATTGTTATCCAGACAAATATGTTATTATAATATTAGAATAACTATTGGTTTCATTTGTTAAAAATAAAGATATGGCAATATAAATCAGAAACCTCATACCACGGTAATAGTATGACACTATTACCGTTCTCCTTCTGCCCGAATATTAAAGTTACTCACCGTATATAAAAAGATAGAAAATAAAAACAAAAAATTAAAATTATTTAAGGGAGCTCCTGTTCAACAAGCGTGATATTCTTGCTCGATATTAATAACGGTATTTGATAGACGCTTGAAATATTCTCAGACTATTTAGTTATAGGTATGTTCACTTAAAAAATTAATAAATAAATTAAAATAAAATAAATACATAAGGGGGGCTTCCATACAACAAAGATGTTTTCTGCCGCTTATTATAGATAATGTACGAAACACTTCGTGCGCGAGTGGCTAATTTTTTTACATGTGGAATGTACGTACAGGGCAGCTCTCTAATGGTCCTGCATCTTCCTTGTCGAGTCCCCGAGGACATTCAATTTTGTTGCCATACTCATCCATGCATATTTCCATCTGTCCCATTGTTCCATCCTATGGAAAGTAAAATGTATAACTTCCATCAACAATCGAAATTGCTAACAACCAACAGCAAGACTTTAATATCCCGATAATAAACATTAACCAATTTATTTCTAATACATATAAAAAATATTAGTAGGGAAGCTTTAATTATATATTTAGGCATGGACTGCTTATTTACCTATAGAGTTAATTGGAAAATGTCCATCCCTCCTACCTGATGGTAAGTAGTCAATTCTTTCCATGGACTTTTATAAAAGCTTCGTTAAGTGTTTTTGCCTTCCCTTTACTGTACTGATATTATTCAGAAATACGCGTAAAATAGTCTCAAAAATGTACTAGGTACTTGTTTTCGTTTATATTTTAAAATGAAAATGAAGAATATCTTACGGATCGAAGGCATGGCACTGTTTCTCTTACGACAGCTGCACTCACAGAAGGAACTTTAAAGTTTATTAAATTAATTAAGCTATTTTCGTAACTAAGTCCAAATAAATATTTAAATAATAACATAATTAAGAAAAAACATTGAGAACACAAAATTAGCAAAATAAAAATTTCTAAATTCTTGTCACGGTAGTGCGTCTAGATAAACATTAAATTTCAAATAATTTGAAATCCATATGGCTCTTGGATAAATATGTGAAAAGACGTGATAATATTTATTTAGCACCACACATTTATTATTTGTGTATAGGTATACCGTATCTATAGCAAAGAGTAAATAAATTAATTTATTTTCATTATTTCTATTCTTTAATACTTAAATAAGGAACTAGGTACCTACGTGTGGCTAATAAATTCATAAATAATATATTCAAATGTAATTTAATTAATAATAGTCTAAACTGCGTTACTTCAGGGAATAAACTTAATTATTATTACTAGTTAATAGTAATTAGTAAGAAGAAGATACAGTATCTTTGGTAGCGACTGTAAAAATATCATATTACGTTCTTTATGTGTATATGCATGTAGGTACCTAAGTACTTATTTGGAATGAGTAATATATTGCATCTATTCTATAGCT
Organism: Cecropterus toxeus; assembly: GCA_018249875.1. NCBI lineage: Eukaryota > Metazoa > Arthropoda > Insecta > Lepidoptera > Hesperiidae > Cecropterus > Cecropterus toxeus. Next base: position 10,619 of record DWNE01006296.1, read on the forward strand.
ATCATAAGACGAATGAAACAATTCAAAATAAACAGCTATAGACATGAACGTACTCGAGAGTTCGACCGGCCCAATTCTCGAATAACCGGCGTCTTATTTTAGCACTCGAACGTAAAGTCTTTCATATGCTTCAATCTTCGTTCGGTGACCAAAACGAACAGTATTAATTTGCTTAATCAGAAATCTAAGTCTGAAATATATAAGTTAATCAAAATGGTAGAAGTTTGCCACTTTGACATTGTTCAAAACGATAAATATGGTCGATATCTTGTTTCTAACAAGGACTTGGATGGAGGAGAACTAATTTTTACAGATACCCCTTTTGCTGTTGGACCAAAACCAGGCAAGTTTTGCATGGTAGTGGGTTACTACATTTTCGGATAAATTTCACTGTGGTCGTGAATAATCCGATTTAGCAATGCACTTAGTAGCATCTTAGTTTTGCATTAGCCAGTGTTATGCTGGCACGATGGTCTCTCTTTATAAATCCTCATAGGACAGAGGACTTTCCATTCAACAATAATCAAATATAAGTGATGATAGAATTAATAAAATTAATTCGTGATTTAACCCTAGCCGCTGTAAACTTGTTACTCTATTTTATAGCAATTGGTATGCTGAATCGAATTAGGTATTCGATTGTTTATGTGTAACATTACATTGAATAGTGCAGTTTAGAGAAAGTGAAAAATATACAAAGAAATAAAGCAGCACATTGCTGATGTTATGATGGCAGATGCTATTTATTAATCCTAAAAAAGCAAAAATTTCGACGTTCCTAAAATGGTCAATAAAGATGTGACTGTGGTGCTATGGCAGTCAATCACAGAAGTGGTCGTACGTTGTTTAAAATAATAAGTAAATTCTATTATTTCGTCTTTCCAATACAGATACTCCGCCATTATGTCTGGGCTGCTACTGCCCGGTAGAGAACACTTTGTGCTCCCGCTGTGGCTGGCCAATGTGCAGTAAGGAGTGTGAGCAAGCTCCTCTACACGCCGCAGAATGCGAGGTCTTTGCGACTGCTAAAGTACGCTATCAACCCCTCGAGGACTGGACCGTGTCTTCACCTCAACTTGACTGCATCACCCCATTGAGGTAGCTATAAAACTGCTTTAGCTTGAGCTTAGGTTTTAAATTTAAAATTATCGCCAATTCTGACTTCACTGCGAGTCAAACAAACTCTATGATGAACCGCACTTTCTCAGGTTGTTAAACGCCTTTGAGAATATTTAGCGGAACTCTTAGACACCTAAGTAAATATCTTAGTGACAGTGAAACCTTGTAACAGATTTCACTTGGGTTCAAACCCTAGTCAACCTTAAAGGTGGCCCTTTTTAGTTCTAATTTATTTTATTTACAGAGTTCTTCTTGCAAAAGAAAAGGATCCAGAAAGATGGCAAAAAGAACTTGAGCCTATGGAAACGCATACTGAAGAAAGACAAAAGAGGCCGACTTGGAGCGCCGACCAAGTTAATATCGTGGACTACTTAATCGACCATTGCAAGCTTGGCGATAGATTTACTAAGGAACTAGTTCAACGAGTCTGTGGCATTTTGGAGGTACGACATATATATAATTATTTACACATATAAGATAGGTACGTATTTTGACCCATTACTAACCCAATTCCAGTTTTATGATTTTGCATCTTAGTAGGTATTCGAAAACCTTAACTACATTATTCTGGCGACTTTTCTCGAAAACTGTGGAAAATTAATTGAACAGCCCATATTACAAGAAGGAACTTATGACCATCACAGCGACGTTTGGAATATAGCCAATAATATGTAATCATTTTGCCTAAAAATTAAGAAAGGTGAAGAAAAAACTCCGGACTTGGCAAACACTTACGGTCAATGACGCCAACGTGTTTGTAGCGTTTATATGAGATTAATTATTATAAACATGTATCTACCGATCAATTACCTCTGTATTGTGTAATTTATTTATTTATAAACTGGAAAATTATTTAACACATATCTAATACATTTGTTAAGTGCCTACTTTGAAATGCTTCCATGGACTGACATGTTTCAAAGTGGTGTTTTCAAGTAGGTAACTGTATAGTTAAGTACAAAATAATAATTTAGTACATTGATACCTACTTTTTTAGTTACGAATTTTAATAATACTTACCTAATTACAATAATACGCATCAAATATGGTTGAAAACGATGAAATGGTATTTGTGTAGGTACACCGAAAGTTCTACCGCAACATCTATTAGGTACTATCCTATAACAGCAGTGATGTGCGCTGTTTTAGTTTGAAGAAGTGGTAAGGACAAACTTATTCGAGGCGATCAACAGTACAACAACGTATCTGTAGTCAAGCTCGTCGTACTTGTATCCGATGTTGTTAAAAGACGTCCATGTGCAGCATTGCCCACATAGCATTAGATAAGACTTTGTTTGTTTGCTGTTTTTTGATTATTATTTAAAATGTCCATCACAATTGTTAAAATTGCAGGTGAACGCTGTAGAGATCCCTTCCCGTGGCGGTTTTTGCCTCCGGGCCCTATATCCCCGCCTCCCCCTTTTTTCGCACAGTTTCGTGCCC
>DWNE01006297.1:0-13179 GCA_018249875.1 Cecropterus toxeus
TAATTTAGTGGTGCGTGCCTGGGATTCGAACCCCGGATCCTCGATTGAGAGGCCGAAATTCAACCATTAGGCTATCAATGCTCAATGTGGGATTTTACCAGACTAAAATCCCCAGTGGCTGGCCTCGGCGCAGCGAATAATATTCCAGAATTTCCAACGAAATACAATAACAGACCTATAAGCGGTGCGTACTGGGTCTGTTAAGTAATATTTTTGGTTTGGCTGCTGTCGTTCAAGAACATCTGTAATAAACGGATTTTTTATAAACATAGTTGGCATGAAGATAGATTTACAGATTTCCTGAGGGCAGCCAAGGATGCGTTTCTACTCCTGGGGACTAAGTTTGCTTGCATTTACGCCTGGTAGGCTCCTTTACACTAGGTCATTAGATGAATTTGCTTGCTACCGTCCATTAATATTGTTTGAAATTAGGTTTCCTTAGTCGGTACAGTAAGTAGTTTGACGATTAAATTTACAGTCGAAAGTCCTTAATACCACCAACCCAACCACTTCAGTAGGTTACGACTGATTGTTCTTCCTGTTAAATTTCATTTATAGCGTTCGAAGACGGAAGTCAACTCGGTATAAATTGACGAAATAGTCTGCATTCTATAGACCTGGTGTAAGAGAACCTTCAATGAGCGCGAATTATATTTTAGCCTAATAAAGTAACAATTTAACTATGGTGCATCTCGCTACCGTCTAGTGGTGAATTCGCACGATACGCAATCACACCGTAAGTTTATGCCCAGGATAGGTTTTATCGAATAAACGATGGCCTACAATAGGGGTGTATATTACCTTCACTTCACATGATATTTTGGCGTACCTATTCGGTTTACAATGGTGCATCGAATCAGTATTGATAAATAACTAATTGACTAGCTTATATCTGCGGCATTGTTCGCTTGGTTCTCGTTTACCATATAAATTAATATCGTATGTATGAATCCAAATTATTAATTTAAGCATTTTAGCAAATTACAGTAAAATCCGACTAGTAGTTTTGTCGTAAAAGAGTAGCAAACATACATCTTTACAAAGTTTCATATTAATTATATTAGTAAGAAATACGCTTCTAAGATATGAAAAAGTAAAAAAGAAGACATGTGTAATATGTCGATTTTTTTTCGTATACCATAGTGGACGTGCGAAAATCACATTAGGTAAAACATTATTAATGGTAAAATTTGGTTTGTAAACATTCCATCTAGGTAACCATAGCCTGTTTACAATGTAAAAAGTTCCAATCAATAAAACTCGCTTCCACTTATATTTAGCGCCACCGGTTAAACTAGTCCGGAGCGCACTGTTCGACAACCGATTGATCTGCCTGCCGTATTAATTGCTGTTGTCCGAACCTATATGCTGCAGTACCTACAAACAAATAGATCTACTTATTGTGTGTTTATAAGTAACAATTTACATTTTTTTATATATAACATTCATCGATCATTTGCCCTTTTTTCATCAGGCTTTTAAGGTCCGTTCTTGGAAATATTTTATATTTTAATTAAGTATTTATTTGATTAAGTTACCCTACGGTTGTAACATTTTTAATACGTCAATATTAAACTTAAAAGCTCTTATAAACTAGACAATAAATGTACGACCACTTACAGGCTAACATAACATGCATTTAGTTGTTAAGATCATTACAAAATAACAACAAACTAAATAAGATATGTTTCTTAAAGTTATTTTCAATTATGTTTCAGAAATTGCCTTTTTAAATGCATATAGGGACATATTACTGAAGTCGATGTCGATGGATATACTACGTTTATTATAAAACGTTGATAACCTAAACTAGGGATGTGAAATATTAGTCGATTATTCAATGAATCGATTTTTATAAATCGATTTGTTGACTTTTATGAATAATCGATTTCTTATACACTTTCGATTTTTTGTCGTATGTTTGAATTATTTAAAAGATAATTTATTTCATAGTTTCACGTACTTTCGATAGTTTAATAGCAGCTCTGTAATAGAATTAGTAACTAGCAACGTTTTCTGGTGCCCATTACTTGGGGAGTTTAGTTTAAAAAATGTCAACTAAATGAACAAAAAGTATTTGGGAGATAACTTTATAATAAAAAAAAAAGATTAAAAAAATCGATTTATTCTGTTAAAACGTCGATTTTTGGAAACTCGATTGTTTGATTAAAATATACAATCGATTAACATAAAAATCGGTTTTCGCCTAGCCAAGTCACATCCCTAACCTAAACCTAATAGGAGAGTTTGACCCAACTTTGTTTTGCTTCTCTCGTGATTTGTGTAAAGTTATCGCGTCTGGTATGCGTGTTGGTCACTGCAGATAGTATATTTTATAACATGTAAGTAACAAATGAGCATACAGTTCATCTGATGGTAAGTGGCCACTGCCAGCCATGGGCATATTTAATCCCAAGTGAAATCAGAGTCTTACCTGATGTCCTCACAGATACGTTTGTGCCTCTGAGGATTAACCACCTTTGTTTAGTTCGGTAAAAATCCCACATACCTTCCGGTACAGTTGAAGATCTCCCCCTCAAAAAAGGTAGCTACAACAAATCTAAAACTGAATGATCGCAATAAACTAGTCCGAAGTTATCTTATAGGTATATTAGTTGGTATACGATAGGCAGTATTTTTGTTGCAGTCGAATTTAATCACAATAAAGGAACTTTTTGAAGTTATGTAAGCAACTGCCATCAACATAGGCGTAGCGTGGGTTCTTGCCGCCCGGGACCGATGTTGAATTCGCTGTCACCGATGTAGGAACTTATTAATTCGGCGGCAAAAAAAGTTTTCATGTGAAAAGTCTTTGAATCCTGTACCTGCTATTTGATCATCACAAAAATGTCGCCAAAAATAATGTTCCGACGCCCCGTAAAAGTGCCGTCTAGGAGCGCAAATTGCTTTCAATAATTTCCCTATGGACAACAAAGAAATCTGATTCATCCACTTCTCAAGACGTGCCATCCGTAGCCATCCACCCGCTACCCCTCCCCCCACTTTACGGACGTGCTATCTACTAGTAGATAACTAGCTTGAGTTAATGAATTTAAAGGTTCCTAAATAAGTAGATAATTGTTACATCAGTGGAAGATCGGTGATCTTATTACGCATATTATAGGATGCATCGTGATCTCGAATTGTACGCACCCGACCTTACCTTATGTGATGCCATTAGACTTCATCCAAAGCAGGCTTTCCTCAAAGCAAGTAGTCCTACACAAAGAATAATTTGTGACCACAATAAATTGTTGAGCTCTCGGAGAAGCTAACGTAACCAGTGCCCATATTCTGATCGCATGCGACTACAAAGTCCCTTATGTTGACGACTGGGCGGACAATCATAACGCGAAACAATTAAGTATCTATCTATTAATGATGCAAGTAATTAGTGTGACATCACTTATTTATCAGTGTGTGAATATTGTGGTTCGTATGTAGGTCGGTTTTTGGTATTATTAACATAATGCTTCAGGTAACCCGTGTTTCAACTTTTTTAAAGACAGAAGTAGCAAACCAGCATGCAGTGCGTCTGTAAGTGGTGACTGCCGGCCATGGACATCTGAAAGCAACTTCATATATAACAGAGGTTGTATCTGTAGTCAGTCACAGATATATCTACCTATAAGTAGGTTTAGGTTCACTAAGCTATCTCACTAGCCGACAATTATTTTATAAACCGTTCCTTCAATATGTCTCGGTAAGAGCAGAGTTGACAGTCACCCGTCTTCAAAATTATTTTTTATGACTAAAAAGGAAACAAGCAGTTTCTCTCCAGACCATGTGCCTGTTTGACTTTATATAAATCCTTGCTATCGCGTGAGTACCTATATAAAAGTTATTTGTCAATGGTCAAATGGTTCAACTCTCCTCCGTCTCCCCTACCTAGGAAATCGTAGCGGCGCTATGCTACGTTCTCATTTGATTGCTGTCGTAAACAACATGCCTGGATAGCTATAGCGTATGACCTGGGTAGGTATGTACCTAGTTAGGTACTTAAATGAGGCGCGTCTAGTTAAGTCCTGGTCATGGGCTGCAGTAGATAATAAATTAGGGTAATTAAAATCAGATGAATAGCATATTTCGCTTACTAAAAACAGTTAAGAATAAGTAGCATTTTTTACAACTAGAACAAGTTAAAAATCCCTACAAAAGGCACCTATAGATTTGTCGTCAATTTATTTTATTAAACTTTCGCATAGATTGTTACTCATCTGAGTATCTATCGGTGTTAAGTACCTATATTGAAATGATGCCTATTATTTGCTTGAAACACTAAACTTGCGCTGCAATATATATGTGAATTTGCTATCGAGTAGGAAATAACCACATTATTATCTACCTAATATTGCCCTTAAATACCAAATACCTGCATCTAACATTACTTGCCTATTTGATTTAGGTTTTATTTATCTGGTTGAAGTAGCAAACGTGCATGCAGTGCACCTGATGGTAAGTGGTCACTGCCGCCCTTGGACACCTGTAAGTAACTTCAAATAGAATATGGGTTCTATCTGAAGTCAATCACAGATGCGTTGCTACTCGAGGACTATGATACATATATAAAAGTGTGCCGGCAACCACACCCTTCCATCGAAACGCAAAAAAATGCTTCACGCTAGAAATACAATAAATACCGAAATAGGTATAAAAACTAGTGCCTATTCGTAGGTAATCTAAAAACATATCTACAAATAATGCAGGGACCAGCCTATTCTAAGTAGGTAAATACCCAGGTAATTGTGATAACATGATGCCACACCAACTCTCAAAGCCCTACCCTTTGTCTATCATTGCCTAAGGCTCGCTAAATAGGCACTAAGTAGGAACCTACCCGTATATTCTGTATGCTTACGCCAGTTAAGTAGGTTGCCTAAAGTTAGTATTCAGTTACTCACTAAGTAATATTGCCTAAATAAAGATTTCAACGCGCTTGCGGTGTCATGTTACGTTTTCTTTGAAAATCAAATTTAATGTTAATAAATTAAAAATAATAATAATCATTATTAAACTTTTCTAGAATTATAATTTAAGTACATATGTATTATCTCTCTAATTATCGAATAATATTATCAAAACGTGAGCAAACGAATAAAATAATTTAACGACACAATTAAACGGCATAATCTTATTAACGACCACAGCCCAAACACAAAGCGTGAACTAATTAGCACCGCGTTTTATTTGTACTAATAAGTCGCCGGTCAAAGCCGCGCTATTATTTTATAGCTCGAATAAAAACAATATAAGCGAAGCGGGCGGAGCGTATCACACAAATATCAGTTTGATATCGCGCGGTTTGATTCGCCGTGACGCGAGACGCCTTGGGGCGGGGCCTCGGTAGAGAGGGGCGCTCGGCGTTCAACTCGCCATACCATTCCGTGCGAGCAGCCGTAACGCTCGTATATCGGCTTACCGTATCTTCGCAGTTTATGTACCGCGCGTGTGTGAGCGTGTAAACACGTGCCGCTACAGTGGCGTTTGTCGTTCCTCGTGCTCCCCAAACCGCCAAGATTCGGGTGAAGAATCGTGAGCCGATGCCGGCGTACGCCATGGCCGACGCCGACCGTGACTCGGACCTTGGCGACGACAGCCCCGTGGTGAGTACTGCAACCCAGATGCCGATGTCTTGCGGCTTTGCCTGGCAACCGATGTCAAAACATTGATATGCAACTTCGACCAAAACAAATTTCACTTAGTTCGATGTTCAAGTAAGCTAATGTCAAAGCTTTAGAATTTTGCATGTGGTATATTTCAGATTACCGTCGTCTGTTTGGCATTGTTTAGATTAGTAAGTGCAGTAGACTCCTACTTTGATTTGTCATTGTGTACTTCTAATGAATATTGAATAACAGTCGAAACTGTTCTTAGTTATGTAGACACTGCAGTTAACTTTAGCGTTTATGTCTCAGTGCATTAATTGCAAGTTTTGCAACCCTGTTTCACGTCAATCTGGTTGAGTTACCTTCCATCATATTGTGTGGTAATTGTTTGATTTACATCTCGCCGCTTACCTGCAAAGTTTGCTAATTTTATGACATTAATTTATCTTATAACGAAGATAACATTTCGTCTCGATGTGAATTGTAAGCAATAGGATAAAGACCAAATGATAGCTTATTAGTTTTGACTTTTAGCTTAGTATGTAGATATTACCTACCTACTTCAAGTTTAGAATCTTATAAGATGTTCATTTTCTTGTTTGAGTGTTTAGGTATTATAAGTGTTGTCAATACCGGTTCATATCTCAGGAAGCAGTATAATTATTTAGAACGCACCTAACATAGATAAAGAGTAACACTACATAGTTAATTTTATATGAATTGTCTCGTCATTTTGAAATATTATTTTAAATTTAAAGTATTATAAGTATTTAAAATATTAAAGTATTATATACTTAAATAAACATCAGTTTTATTATACTATAAATTATTAAAGTAATATTGAAACAGCCATAGCTTACATATTGATGTAATATTTACTGTGTATTTAATATTAATCCTTTTCTTGCTATGTTATCATTTATTTAGATATTAAATGCTAAAAAAAGCTGTATTCAGCAATATAGGAATAAATAATTCATAAGTGTGGGTATGTTTTTAATAACAAATTATTAAAATACAAGAAACTTGAAACAGATCAATCAAACGGCGTTAAATAATTGTAGAGGTATGTTATGGGTACCTATAACCCAGATGAAGCTTCAAACTTATCTTAGGGCCTGTGAAGAATAACGTGTGTCGTCACACATATTTCTTTCTAACAGTAGGGCTACCAACATTGCGTCGACAAAATATAGTATTTTTCAAAGTAACCTATAAAATATAGTACACATATAGTAAATCATGTAGTATTTTATGGAATAACAAGAGAAAAATATACTCATTTTAATAAATTTATACTTATTATATTTCGTTTGAAGTAAAGCATGCTTCTATTAAAATTAATGTAAAGCCGCGTTCATAAACTTCGGATTTGGAAATGATGGATTTCTTTGTTAGATTTCGGCGTCGAAAATATTATTTTTGCGTTATTTACTCAATATTATTTATTATGTAAGTATACCCGAAATATAGTACAATACTATATATTATAGTGCGGTTGGCAACCCTAAACAGCAGCAGTAGTGCTTCTCCTTACATGTTTTGGTTTGCAGGATGTGAAAGCCTTAATGTTAAAAGCTGTAGTTTCAAGTTGCAAGGTTTTGTGGGTAGATTCCGCCGGCATCACCGCCGCACTTATTTCCCTAGTTAAAGGCGAGTGATATGATACTTTGACAAATTGTTCCAAATTCTCAGGCTAGTAACGAATCTGTAACCTTGGTTTTGATTGGGTTATAAGAAATAATCGGCGCTATTAAGTCTGAAATTAGTTTTTTTTTTTTTTTTTAAATCTGTCAACGATCAAAGCTATGGTATTCCTACATTTATAGTGCTGTGAACTTAGTAAGTACTAAGTAGGTATTTGTGCAGTTTGAAGTTCTGTAAACATAAGTCAAATTGACACTAAATATTTTTCTAACATTCAATCTTAATAACATTGTTTAGATGAAGTCTGTTTTCGTTATATTATTATGAATACGTATTTAAGAGCATATGACTCGGTTTAATAATAAATTAATAATACAAAGTTATAATCCTTTCGCACGAAAATATCAACAAATTTTTTTATTGTCTACCTGGGGATAGGTTCCCGGCGTCTTTTTATTCTACTTTGTTTACCTATTTTTGTGATAAGCACAATTATTTATTTGAGCAGGTAGTAACTAATACGTTAAAAATTAGGAACAACCTTATCTTAGTCAAAGGATCAGGTAGAATATTGAATTTCATTACTTAATGTTAATGAATACTCTCAAATTCACAAATAATAATTTGTTATTATTATTTTTAAAGAATTCAATGGATAAGTTATCGTAGAGCCATAGTAGATAATAATAAAACAACAGAAATTGACATAAGAACAAATCAAGTAAATAATAATAATTTTTTTGGACGCATTGTTTAAATCAATCGAACATCTTTTTCTTGATGCCAATAATATGGCAAATACGAGTATACAAAAAACGCGTCTTGTGTATTTGTGAACGTGTAAAAAATAGGTACACAATAAATAAAACACGCAATTCAAGTTATGACCCAACGGGATAATTGATCATTAATTCTTTCGTTGATAGAAATTTTTGACACTTTCAAGGTGGTAGAACCCTTTATGGTTCGAGTTCTCTACACCTTATTCTGCCTTATAGGTAGCAGTAGTGTAACGTATAAGGCGCTGCTATGTTCTGTTTAGAAGACTGTGGTAAAGGAGATATACGAGGCTCTCCAGCTTAAGGGAATGCATTTCAAGTAGTCTAATTTTATGTAGAGGTGAGTAAAGACAGTTCAATTGGTTTTTCAATATTACAGTAAACTTGTTAACATTTTTTTTATTTAGTTTAAGTGGCAAGCGATCACTCAATCCATCTGATGACCAACTGCATTTAGAACCGGGATTTTGAAGTTAATCATAGATGCGTTGCTACTTCCGAGGACTAAAACTATTTACTTTTATCCATTTCGACCAAATCTCGCACATGTGTTGCCAATATTGAGAAAGGCGACGGCTTTAGGAATGGCGCCGATATTAAGTCGATTATTAATAACAAATTTGGTTTTGGGTTAATAATGCAGGATGAAGGACGACCCTTTTACCATCTGTGCCGACTTAAAGCTTTACTGCGCATTGTTTATTTAGCGGAACCGTTTTTGTCACAACGGTTTTATGTTTGAAAAAACCACCGTCAACGCGTACGGGTCCTGTTCTTACAGTTAACGTTATGATTTATATATTTAACCGACTGCATTAGAAGGACGGTAATGTTCTTCGATCGTATGTATGTATTTATCTATGTATTTTTGTATGCATGTCCATGTATTTCGCACGCGCTACAGCTCATACGGTTTTACGGATTGTGACGTATGACACATCGTTAGAGTCGTTTCAGTTTAGAAAATGACAGGCTATTTTTTTTAAATGAAGCCTGGCTATAGAGCTGAAAGAAGGCAAGATTTTTTTTTATCTTTATGAGAATATGAATATCAAATGAAAGCTAGTAAATATACCATTCTGAAGATGTAGGTATGCACGATGTAATTAGGTATATACCCGCTGTAAAACTTTTACTTAACTATTTTGACAAAAAATTTAAAGCTTAAATATATCATTATGAACAAAAAAATGTTTAAAGCAGTCAGGTTTTTTATTTTAATGTTTTAACAACGTTACTAGCTTTATGTGTAGTTGAGTACAATAGTATGTTCTGTTTTACATTTTAATTGTAAAATGTACCTATGTTTCAAAAAATGGCACTATCATTCATAGGAAACAACATATGCCATGACAGTTTGTATTAATCTCTTGTTGAATGTCGTGGGGGTGCTACTAAATAAATATCTAAGTTTAATGATCCATACAATAATAATGATTAATTAAAATTTGTAATTTCTTAGGTTTATCATTCACACGTAATAATTAATTAATTTGCTAGCTGTGTTGTGTACCTAAGAATCAACATTTTTTCTTTTCATTTATTGTTTAAGTAGGTACCTAATTGTAAATTGTTTAATAAGTTTATAGTCATAATTGTATGTACTCTCAATAAATAATTGCTCAGCAGAAACACAAGACGTCAAATTGGACCTTCAACTTTTCAACCCTGATGATGCTGGCGTATTTCGAAAATTAGTTTAATCAATTGGTTTAAGTTTGTAAGCATAAAGCATAAATAAGTATAAAAGTTTAATAGTTCCCAGGCATAAAGCATAAATACACAGGTACTCTATCAAAAGTATTCTACATTGTATATATGCACTAAAATAGGTGTAGGATGACTAATCCAGAAATAGGTTTAAATTTTAATGATCCAGCGGAACTGGATCTGACGACTTCATTATAACTTACCTGTATAAGACGTCGTTAGGCATCTATTTCGGTCTAGACAGATATAATGTTTGCGTTTGAGTTAATCATTTATTCAGCAGTGTGTCCAACGCTGGCGACATCTCACGGGAGGCCAAAGCGCACGCACGATTTATTATCCCCTCTCAAGGAATAGAGGCCCACAAATTAATTAATCAAGCCTAGCTGTCAGTCAGTGCACAATCGCGGACTAAACTTAGCCGGGATTTGAACGCGCCGCTTCCTTTTCCTGTCGACAACGCGACGTTTCATTAATTGAAATAATTGGCGACTTTCTCGATTTATTTTTTTCGTGCTGACAACACCTTTCGGCGTGCCCACGTTGCATTAAGGTTAATTTTATAATTCTTGAAATCACAGATACGTTTAACTAACGATATTTAGGCTTCCGGTGAATCTGCCTTAATATTTTTCGTGGGTATATTTGCCTAAGAATTAAGATAATTTCTACATTGGCAACTAACACTTAAAAAAACTGTTGTTTTCATAACAAAGTTTACAAATCAAAATTATAAATAACATCTTATAACTAACCCTTGACCTGGCTCAATTAAGCAATAAAAATAATTAATCAATAAATTTAACTTCCACACTATAAAAATGCTTAGCAAAACTAGTAACATCGTTAAAAACATTAAAACAAAAAACCCGACTGCTTAAATCCAAATGTTTGTTCATAATTACATAGATATATTTAATTTAACGTTAATATGAGTTTTTAGCAAAATTGTCAAAAAAATGTAAAGTATTATAATACATATATGTATTTTTAAATTGGTCTATTAGCTTTCATTCGACACCCATATTGAAAAAAAGTCGTCAGTCCCCCCTTTTTTGGTGCTATTTCTCGACATTAAAATTATATATTATATCACTATGCAAACTGAGACGTCAGAATCCGTCAAACCCTTTGGGCTGTAGCGCGTGCCGAAGAAATGGATATACATACAAACAAACATACATACATGCATACACACGTACATACATACTCTCGAAAAACATAACTCTTCTTCTGACGCAGTCGGGTAATTACGTACGCGTGCCTACCTTTCTACATGAAAAAAGGTTCAAAACACGAGATAATGTTACGATAGGTGTGTCACTTCGGCAGGTGTACGCTACCTGGTCGCGTGCTGAGCTTCGCCTTCTACTGGCTGATAAAAAATAACGGTAGCTAATAGTGTCATTATTGGTACCTACTTCATAATATGACTTTATGGTTTTAGACAAATTTATCACGGAATTGATTTATTTTAATATGTGATGTTTGATGTGACTATGATCCATGAGTCTAGATATCTATACATGTAATAAAACGAATTCTGTATTCTTGAATAAGAACTAAAAAAATAATATCTCTTCTTACAAGCAATACAAGCAAAAAAAAAACATTTTGACTTTTTTGTAGGCAATAAAGTAATTAAAAGACATATCGTTAGTACCTGTAACAAATTAAAATGACTGAGGTTAAGATTCAGTTTAGAATAGAGATAAGCCGTTTAACCACGATTTGTTAGGTGATAGAACCAGGGTAGTTCGACCGGGGAGGTAACACCTATTTCAAGCGTGAAGCAATTACTGCGTTTCGCAGGGAGGATATGGTTGCCGGCTTAGGTATAAGGTGACCGTCCTAATCATGAGGAATAGCAACGCTACCGTGATCGTCTTCAGATAGAACCCCTGTTCTATATAAAGTAGCTATCCGATGTCCATGGGCGGTAGTAACCACTTACTATCAATTAGATAAAAAAATAAAGTTTGTTTTGGTATAATGGAACAAAATCTGTTTTCTGGGTGAAATTCGGTAGTTCTTTTAAATTTAAGTATTGTTACGCCTTGTAATGTTGCACATTGTCCACAGTTATTTTATAATAAACAATAACACAGGATGTATCGTATCGCTATCACCGTGTAGGTACATGTTTTCGATTATTTGACACAAGGGCTCATTCGGAAAGGTTAAGATTTGCATACAAATAAAACGGCTGACTCGACAAAAGCGTCTTTGTCACCGATCTTTACAGAAAACTAAATCGAACTCGATCTTTTATCTCGTTTATATTCAATATATCTCTCGTAAATAATCACATTGACATTCAATATTTATAAAGGAAAGGTTGCGTGGGTTAGCTGTGGCGGCCATCACACCGAAGCGTAACACGCCTCGTTAACTTGACAGTGCCCGAACTCATTGTAGGTACATCTTACACTTGTTCCATGTCAAAGTTATGACAGGCATAATTGATTAGATGGGTGGACATTATAATTAGTTATTATTTTCTCACATGAGCTTCACATTTATGTAATTATAAATATTTTGAAAGCTTAATAGCTAACTTATGTTAGCAAAAATGAACATTTTTTTATTTTAAATTTATTTTCTTTTTCAAGACAAGACTTAATGCTTACAACATACATATGTAATAAGCAATATTTCCAGCAACATCGCCATTTATTTAAACAAACAATTCACTTTATGAATACAATTTTTTTCATAAGTATATATAGTTTCCACTTTTATATAGTACAAAGCAACAGAACAAAATATATTAATCTAACAAACGTTACATCCTACGACTCACTTTATTAGGAAATAATAAATATTTTATATTTCAATTTAAACTGTACAGTTGCTGTACGCTACGGTTTGACATGAAGTTAGAATCATAGTAACAATAGGTATAATAATACGTTATTCTATTAATAAAATCCGACTACCTATCTGATTCTTGTATCATTTTACTTTGCATCCGACTGTTTTGTTGGTTTTAGTGGCTACTACAACAATTGAAAGTAGGTTGTTCGATCATAATTCAATTTGATGTGACATAATAGACAATTCTAAGCCTACGTACCTACGTATAACATATCGTATGACTATAGTGGTAAAAGTACATAATTTGATTCGATTTTGCGTTTCAGAAGGTTCGCAGTGCAGGAAAACAGAGAGGGAGTTAAAACATTGTTTAAAAAAACCTATTGCGTAAAATATTTTTTTTATATATAGTGATATATCTAATTCAATGCTTTATATGAGTTTTCTACAAAATAGTCAAGTAAAAGTATTATAATATACGTATTTTTAGAATGGTCTAGGTATTTGCTAGCTTTTATTTGAAAAATGAAAATGAAAATGAAAAAAATGAAAAATGATTTATTTCATAAATGAGTTTGATACAAATTATCAGTGTTTGGGACATCCTTTTAAGTAATTTA
>DWNE01006298.1:0-13179 GCA_018249875.1 Cecropterus toxeus
GGAAGATTTATTTTTCTCTTACCACAATATGGATATAAATTGAAAGCTGGTAAATAGATAAAAATATATATATTTTAATACTTTTACTTCACTTTTTCGACAAAAACTCGTATTTAGTGGTCGGGTAAAAATCGCTTTACACAGTCGGGGTTTTTCACAAGGTCACAAGGGGGTCACAAGTCCGGGCGTCGTAGGACATAGTATAGTAATTTGTATGCAGGATGACGTTGCGGCACCGCTCCGGCGCTGAACCGCACCGTTACCGCATTGTGGCCGCGCTCTTAGAGCGGGTACACGGCGCGTTGCGTCAGCGTTGCGACGACGTAGCGCTGTCGCTGCGTCGTTTTACATACTAACTAGGTGACCCGGCAAACACTGTTTTACCATATACATTATTTCTAAGTAATTTCTAGTGTAGACAAAAAATAAGTAACTTATTGTAAGTGTGTAAGTATGATTGATTGATCAGTTATCGACCGAGGATGAAAAATGATTAAATTACTAAAATGGCTATTAATTAATAGGAGTTGGTGATAAAAGGGTAAAAGTTTGTATGTATTTTTAATGCGACATATTAAAAAATGTCTAAAAATTAAAAAAAAATAGGGTGGACAATCTTTATCACTAAGGGGTATAAAAAATAGATGTTGGCCGATTCTCAGACCTACTCAATATGCTCACAAAATTTCATGAGAATCGGTCATTCCGTTTCAGAGGAGTACGGGAACGAACATTGTGACACGAGAATTTTATATATAAGATTATAAAAATGGCTTTGCGCATGAATAAGAAATATTTTTTTTATATGTTTTTCGGTTTTTTATTAAAGCATCGAAAGGTTTTATGCCCTTTTAAGACAAGAAACAATATAGCAGTTAGGTCCAGGGGTTAGTAGAAATTATATAGCGAGGACATTGGAATCGTAATATTAAATTTAGTGATATGATACCTTCCTGTAATTTTATAGTTAGTCGAAGTGTTCCAACTAAATTCTCAGGCGTGGTATAACTATTTGTAGTAGACCATGGTAGGGACTTGACTATCATATTTGGGATAGATAAAATAGATGGCCATATCACATTGCCTATTCATCGTCTAGTGAAGCGTATGAATACCCGCGATTTGATCTGCGTGGACTTCCGATTTAGTCTAGACGAAATATGAAAATGTTTTCATCCATGTTATTAACTATTCCACAATCATACAAACTCTCATATTCGTAATGTTAAAGAAAACATCGAACATACCGACCAATAAAAGGGCCTGGAAATATTAACCACACCACATGGCACGTAAACATGTTCTGTGAGTTCAATGTTCTTGTAGAAGCTAATCAGAGCCTCTGACACGCGGTCTCTCGGCGACTTTGTCCAACACAGCATCTCACTTATCAAAACCTTTGTTGTTGTCATCTGCAATAGCAATAAAACGTAATTTAATTACAATATATTATCTGTCTGAGTTTAGGGTAGCTTCAGCAAAGGTTTTTAAAATATCTTTAATAACGCCACATCTTCACTTCACGTGGATGTGGTAGCAGGTGACTAAGAGACAAAATCCGAGATATAACCGACACGCTTAATAGGTGTGGTGAAGATAGGCAAAAACCACCATTGAGAGACACCTGAACCAGTTGCGGACATTGAAATGCTGAATGTTGGTGGTACTGTGACAGCGATAGACCAAAAGTTATTATCGACACATTTGACAATAATATTCTTATTATATAAAGATTCTCATAACACGTATGTACACGCATTGTAAAATTGTAATAAAATTTTATTAAATTAAAATATGTCTGCAAAAATTGTACCGAAATGTTATGTTTTGGAAGAGCGGGGTCTCCCAACACGAGCAATTAAACGCTCAAAGGGGGGCCTCAACCACTGCTTGTTTATACCCAATTTGTAGACAAATAAAATATTTTTTATAAAAAAATAACAACTTCTGGATCGCACATCCAAATTATTTACCTACTATGAAAAGCAAATAAAATCTATATCAATGGGTTCATTCGTTAATTATTTTTTTCTTATTATTAAAAAAAAATGTGGAAATGATGTATTATATTCATCTCTTATACTTATTTCTTTGTTTTAATTTATGGTAAAATGAATGGACGCTTACCTCCTGATCAGTTCTGTGACATGGTTCAACCAACATTAGTATCATTATAATAATGCATAAGCTGTGTGATAAAAGTGAAGCAATTATAGCCTCGGGTATTTTCAGTGTACCTTGGGTAAAAATACAATATATAACACAATATAATATAATATTTAACAAATTTTATTATAAATTGGTAATGTAATTAAGGTAATTAATTGGTAATGTAATTTTATTATAATTGGTAAGGTAATTTATCTTTTGCTTGGGCAATAAATAATTAAGTCAAATAAGGTCTCAAATAAAAATTTGACACTCAATTTTGCATTTTTGATATAATGTAGTTCTAATGATACAAAAACGTTGCGTGAAGTTTCGTGTCAGCAACCCCCGGCAAGGGTTGAAACAAAAATGTTGAAAATGTTTTATCGCAATTTCTCAAAAAAAAAAACGGTAAAAAATTTGATGTGAAGAGCTTTAAATTGAATGTATAAAAAGTTCAATGACTTTCTTCCTCCGATCAAAATTAGCTAAGTTAGAGAGGCTTTAAGATTGTACATAAATTGTAAAAATCATTGTGAGTACAAAAATAATCTAATCTTATTTTTTACTGTAAATTGCTTTAAAATCCAATCTTATAAAGATTCGACTTCCGAGCATACCTTAAACATGTATTTGTCTTTATAACAAAATACTATAACGGTGTGGGAGTATCACTTATACAAGGCGTACCAAGTGTTCAAGTTAATCATAAGGTCTAGCGACGTATATGTGGTCAACTTTAGGTAAGACTTTATTACAGATAACGACGATCCATGGTATGGCGCAGGTATATTTATTAGTTGTATTCGGAAATGATACAAATATCCTCATCTATATTTTTGTTCAACTAACGCAAACTGATGGACTTCAGGAACTCAATATGTCATCGGCCCGGGTATATGTAGTTCATTCACAACGAAAAAAAAATATTCACCTCCACTTGTAATCGGTATAATACAGAAATATACACCCATTAAAATCCTGTAAAAGTAATTAAAGAACAGAATCAGTATTACACGTCCTTCTGTGGCATTAATTTGTCTGCCTAACTTGATTAGGGAGGCGTAAATGTCGCAGAAACTATAAATATTGTTCAAAATTGCCGCCTTATATCTTGTATTCTTTCCTGAAACAAGTATCCTTAAAGTAGAATAACAGAAATACAACGATACTTATAGCTAGAGGGTCAAAATATTTAATTTATACTTATAAACATTTAAAGGGTGCAAAGCTCTTTAGAGTTAAATATAATTATACTGCTCCGTCACGCGGGTTTGACGACCCGCGTGGCAGAGCGGCCACCATACTGGTCTGTCATGCAGTGGGTTCCGGGTTCGATCCCTGGCCAGACACTGTTCTGGATCTGAGTGTTTGTGTATACGTCTCAGTGTGTGTTCACGGCACCCACAACACATGAGAAAGTCCTAGTGTCGGGCGGGGCTATGATTGTAAATAGCGTTAATAATAAAATAGCTTTTTTTGTTCCAGTCTTAACTAACTAAAATATTGGCAAAAGCTTTTTTGAAATATATTTTATGATCTGACCATTTATCGTATGATTAATTTTATGATGACAATTTATCGTAAACCTTTGATTTTAAACTAGTATTATTGCAATTAATCTATTATAATGTTTAACAGCTATTAATGATACACAGTTTTAATTTATTTATTGCTGATGTTTCGACCTATTTTTTGTTGACTAGGGGAAACCTTCGAAAGGTACCACAGCGCTTTTGGAGAGATACTGGGTTATGGACAATTTTAATTGCCCTAAAACCCCTACGGTGGCCTTCTTAGGCTCTAGGTAGAGACCTCCGGGATTTCCAACGGAATGCAACTGGATTCCTCTGAGCGCGTCGTCCCTGCAGGGCACTGCCCAGGAAAACAGTTACGCTCTTACAAACTTCGACCTTACAATTTTGCTTACCTTACCTTACGCTCTTACAATTTTGCCGCCGGCAACCCCAATAATTCACTTTTACCCGCCTCCAACGACAGGCAGGGGATACCGTAGCTCGATTCTGGCGCGTAAACTACAGTAACATACCATATTTCGAGCTAACTGCAAGGATCGGATCGGATGGATGGTCGAAATAATGATCTCTTATCAATTTCACGCATAAAATGATGCTAGCAATTATGAAAAATTAAGCAATGGAAATGTAGCTTAATACATTCTACAAGATATTTTATTTATACCAACAACAGTGTATAACAACACGAAACTTCTACAAAAAAAAAACTTTCGTATTAAAAAATATTTCGTCGTGCCGTGCGTAATGTCAACCGGTTGTTAATTATTTAATTGTGGTCAAAGTCAAGATCTTATTTTCAAAACAAACGTTTGCGTCTCTGATTTAAACGACTCCATCTTCTTTTTGTTAAAAAGAAGATGGAGGCGTTAATAAACTTATTTGAAAGTAAGATTTATGTTTTTTGTGTATTTTGTAATATATGATTAATATTTTAAAATCTGACCTTTCATTAGTAAGCAACCATGTAGTCCTCTGATACGTTTGTTCAAAGACCCGAAAGACCATAATATTGAGGTAAGTACAAATATTATTTGCAATTCCAAGAAACTTGATACTACAATTTCCACATACGAGAATGTATGCATAATATGTAAGAACACTGCAATAAATTGTGTCAAATATTGTTGATTGTCATTAGCAGTTTACCAACTTTTTTTTTACTTTTTAACACAAAATTTTTAACACATTCCTCAACACAATCTACATAATATAATTATGTCTACTACGTAAAGTAAAGTTCTATTTCATCGTTTTCAATTTTTCTATGTTGTAGTGGTTTGAAATATGAGGCTATCAGCGCAAAAGTGGTGTAAGCCACATTTTTTTAGGATTGCAGTTGTGGTGTAAAATACAAAACATATACTAAGTATTCCATTAATTACTCTTAAATGCATTGTTAGGGGTTACATGACTCGCCACAATTTTTTAGGATTGCAGTTTTGGTCAAAAATACAACATATATAATAAAAAATCCCTTAATTACTCCTACGTGCATCGTTGGGAGTTTCATCACTTTTACACTGATAGCCTCAATTATGTTTTCAATGAATTACTTACAACTTTTACCAAGAAGTACTATTTCAAGAATATAGAGGACAATTTTCATGATAGACGCTGTAAATGATGCAATCACAACGATCACTAACTTAAAAGTCAACATTTTCTCCAGTCCTTCTGGTTTAGATTTATTCTCAATATTCGTATGTATCTAAAAGAAACAGATAACGAATAGGTAAGTGCATAATTACAACTCTACAAATAGCACAAGACGCAAGCCGAGTCCTATGCCCCAGACGGCAGGTTCAGAGGGCGGCAAATTATAACATTGCATAAGAATTCGCAACTCATCATTGATTTAATTTTGACTATTGAGACGCCTAGTCAGTTGGATGTGAAAATCTTCACACGTATGTCTTAAACGACCACCAATTATTGGACATCTGATTGCTGAAACGATTAAGATGGCAAAAATTAAATTCGAGTCGGTAGGGGCGGCATTTTTATGTTTTTGCCCCGCCTATAATTGAAGGTCCGAGGCTGAATTTCGATAGTCCTATAGCACAGTTTAATCAAAGTATAATAAACACTACAGCACTGTAACTGTATCATCTAGTGTATTTGAAGGCTTAGGTTCAACTCTATCTTAGAAAATGGTGTAAAAATTTTAATTTCCTCTATGATCTTCTGATTATACGTACTTTTTTCACTTTTCGCATTTTCAAAATTAATTATTATAAGATAATACCTTTTCAACTTGTTTAAAATAGTCCATAAAGCGCTTCATTCTGCTGGAGCTGTTGACAGCGGTTTCGCAGTATATGGCACAATATAGCATATAATTTGGTAACAACAGCATAACGGACAGTATGGTTTGCGCCGATTGATCATTTTTAATCAATGCGTTGTAGACATCATTTGACATGCTAGCTAACACCAATATCCCTGCAGCAACCATAATTATGATATTAGTGAATTATTTGTTACCTATTTGTCTGGGCTAGCTACAAAATAAATATTAGTCGATATTAAAACGAAAAAAAAAATAAAAAAGGCTTAACTCTTATAAGATCACTCAGCTGTCTGTCTGTGACAGTCAATATGCTCCGTATCTACTGGACACTTGAATTTCTGATTCAAAGACTGAACATAACATGACATTATTGTTTGTGTATGGATAAGAAAAAAAAAATAATTCGCATTGACCAACTAAATTTTACAGTACCTACTATGAGTAATATTTAGATCTGAGGGTCTTAGCGTTGGATACCGTTTAGTTAATTCTATCATTACTACTGTGCTACTACGCTTAAAATACGCAAAATATTATTAGTGTTGTTAAATTTATTGGGTCAATGTGTAGCTCCTATTGTTTCATGTTCTTTAATGATACACAAGCAATTTTATTTTAGTTAAATAAACAGAACAAAAATATAGAACTTAACTAAAAAGTACACAAAAAAACTGCAAAACACAAAAATTAAAACTTGTTAAATAATATTATTTACCCATTATAGACAGGAAGATACGACTTGCAACTGCGTACTGGTGAGATAAACGCACGTTGTATACGTGGCGCCGTTGCTCCAAGCTGACGGGCGCGACACAGAACGCACGCGACAGTCGCAGCAACCAGGCCGTGGCGCCGTGCACGCGACAGTCGCAACGCTCTGACCATCGCTTACGTCGAAAGCCTCGTAGTGACATTGCGTGAATATTACGTTTCTGCATATTTATGTTGTTTTATTTCACTGCACATATGTAGGTAACAGATACTTATAACTTTCAATAAAATAATAAGAATGGTGTCCGTAGCCCAGTTCTTTTTACATAGAGTTTAGGATATTGAACAGTTCCATCCGGCTTTGGGTAAGGTTGTCATCTGATAGGTACTATTTATCTAGTGTTGGATATTTATTACGTATCCAAGGAAACAGAGTTTATTGATTTTCATAAAATAAAAATGGATTCAATCGAATAAACAATATTTACATAACTAACATTTTATTTCAAACCTAGCGACACTGATAAATTTCAGTTCTTTGACATTTCTAAAGTGAACAAGTTCTAAAAATTCGTCAATTATTTATAAATCGCTATATTGTTCAAGAAGGCATTTTCGGGTGGCTTAATAACCATGACAAGGTTATGTGGATTTGCACTGAATGGTAAGATCGACCAATTTATCCGTTCTAGACTTCTTTTTCTGGTATTTATTGAAGTCGAGTAAGCAATCAGACTCTTGAAGCTCTTAAACAGAATGTCCTTGAATCAACTTACCGCGGGAAATTCTAATAAGAGTGATAGGAAATTTCATAAATCGGTCTGTATTGTCATCAATTTTAGCGGCGATTTCTGGCCCATAATACTTTTCTACTTTATGAACATAAAATTTGACATGTTACATGTTGTGTTAATAAACACAATCAAAACGCAAAAACAAAGTTAAAGCTACACCCTACGTAATTCATTTTGATTAGTCAGACCCTTAGCTTTAATTATCTATTCATCACGTATATATATATAATGTTTAGGTTATATAAAGTCCAAAATAGTCTAAATAGCACTGTTTACTTAATGACGTAAAATTTCGACGCTGAGATGTAAAAGCTAATTCTCCATACACGTAACAAAACCTGTCGGGGTCTTTAGAACACTTTCGTGGCAAGTTTACGATGTAACTAACGTATATAATTATGCTGTAAGTTAGTCGAATGGAAAAGTTATACAGTCATATAAATGCAGTTATTCAAAAAAGACACATATTTGAAGTCAGAAATCAATATATGTACCTACCTGTCACAAAAAAACTGGACGTGATTGAAACAAAATTATTATATATTTTTAATGATGGTACACCAACATAAACAAAAACCATCACAAAACATTGTTTACCAGTGTTAATTATTTTACATTATTTGGTTATTTTTAACTATATCATAGATATAATTTATCACATTGACATTTAAGACTGTTAATTATAATATTTGACATTGTTTTGTTATAATCATTAATATTTTTCACCTTCTATTACTACTTTTCCATTTAACGTAGGATAATCATAGTCGTTGAAGATGAATAAAGTGAAAAAATGAATGAAAAACAAAAAGTTTTGCACACATGTTTAATTCTAACTTTTGTTCTAATCAAGTATTAAAATATTTAAAAATATAGTAAGTAACTTAGAACACAGCAACCACAGTTATTACTAAATTATTAGGTATTACTCACTTCCTCATACAGAAATCTTCACTCCTGTGCGGGATTTACAGCATTTATCTTTTAATTGGAGCATATAGTAATCAAAATGGTAAAATTTTCGCAGCCGTCTATATGATTTGGGTATTATTAAGGATTTCTTTTAAAATATATCTTAGTTACCTATATCAACTGTCATACGAACACTTTATTCGTCGCAGATATGCCGCCCCGCGCGGGGCCACCGTCTAGCCACGTGATGACGCAGATATGCGCTCCTCCACCTGTCACCGCGCGTGGCTATGCAGTCTCAAATTGCGTCATGTGCAGTGTGATAATGGACGGAGGTGTTAATCTATACAACTATAAACTAAAGATTCACTATAATCACTGTAATAACTGAATGTTGATGGAAAAATCCAAAATTGAACTTACATAAAAGTTTAATACTAGACATGCACAAAAGGATACACCAAAATGTAATGCAATTTATTTCGAAAAAGTAATGTAGTATTACCAGCTTGAGGTGTTTAAATGCTGGTAATAATACGTATATAGTGAAATCACAGGATAATAAAATTAAAGTGTTGTTATTTATTTGTTAAAAGCCGAAAATGATGCTCTGCTCTTACATGTGACTTTACATCTACCAATCTACATTAGTGCTATATTACTTAAGTCTACTTACAACTTTATATTATCTGGGTCTTACCTAGCAGGTTAAGGACGGAGCAATTTTTGCAAGTTTTTGTCAAAATACATTGAGTGGTATTCGATAGATAATGATGTCAAATAGTGTATGTAGCGATCCAATTTGAATTATTTAAACTAATTTAAATAGATTTTTATAATAGCGGTCCATATGGACCGCTTCCGGCCTTAACCTGCAAGTTATACTAATCCTTATTCTTATGCAGTGTTGGCCATCTGCAATGCAATACGCAATTCCCGCGCAATCTTACATCCTAAAAGAATTTTCTACTTTTATAATTCGCCCATTTACAACTTAGAATATTACACTTAATTACCCCCTAAATACGAAACAAAACCCTTACCGTCATAAAAATATAAATACTAAATTACACGCTGTATGGTTTACAATTCTACAATAATATTATTCAAAAATTTTACACTTCCTTGGTTATGCATAATGAATGTTTTGGAGTGCACACATTGGTAGGATTTTAATTTTAAAAAGCCCCTTCCGTGGTGATTTTCGAGTAGAATATCTACTACTGTGTTCAATAACTTATTATCAATTCTTAAACTGAACAATAATTACAAGAAATGTTGCTATGGTACCAAAGAACTGAAACAAGAATACATTTGTTAGATAAACACACGGTATTTGTATGTTGGATAACATCTGCATCAAAATTGTTTTGCCTCGTTTTAGGTTACTAACTTATGTATATTTATAATTATATTCATCCATTAGCTGATTGATGGCTATACAGCAGCGACTTACTGTGTAACATCAACTGCAGTCATTAAGTCAAGTGCTATGAATATTGGCAAAAATCACCATTACGGAAGGCTTATGTCCAGTAGTAGTTCTCAAAGGGTTGGATGGATGGGTATACAGATGTCCATAGGCAAAAGTGACTATTTGCCGTCAAGTGAAGGGTATGTTCGTTTGCTATTTTCAGTTTATAAAATATATAGTTAATAATACGACAACACCCGCGGCTTCCTCTATGTGGATTTAACACAATGGTTTTGAGTGAATAAATATTTATATGATTGAATCTACCTGTAAACTGTTATAAACTGTTATGCAAATCAATAAAGCTGTGTTTTCGTGATTGAATCACAATCATACGAACTCACACATTTATAATGCTATTTCTCTTAGTTAAAAAATTTCGAACATACCGACCAAAAAAATGGCCTAGACAAAGTAAAGATCCCATATGGCACGTAAATATATTCAGTGCACTCAGTGTTATTGTAGAAGTAAATCAGAGTCTCTGACACACGGTCTCGTACAGACTGTGTGCAACACAACATCTCATTTATCAAAACCTTTGTTGTTTTCATCTGCAATCAAAATAAAAAGCAATTTAAATATTACATTCCTTTTTCTGAATTTAAGGAAATAGTCTAAGATCCCGATAGAGCCTTCACCGAGCTGGTTAATGGACCAAACATATTTTTTATGTAATTTAATATATCAACATTTTTAATTAATTAAAAACAAAAAAATATATATTTTTTAATATTTCACCGGATTGGTTAAGGGATAAATTCTACACCAATCGAAAGTATGCAGCCCATAGTAAATGCAAAAGTTAGGTTGCCTATATTTTTCCTGTCACAATCCTGGGTTGCCAGGTATAAACAGGTAGATCGATGCTAGTAATTTGCACCGGTCTGGTTAATGAATGAAACTTATATAAAAATAAAGTTTATTTAATTACAAACACGGTGATATAGGGTTGCCTGCGAAAAATCAGTCCTGAATTCGGGTTACCGAATTTTAAAAGATTTAATTTTGCTCCGAGTGAATGTGTGCGTCTGAGAGGTTATAATTCTAATCTTGCAAATTTTATTCCTTTAAATATTCATTAAAATAAATCGACTATCATGAGATTTGAATAGTTTTCAATAATTTCAATTGATTTTAATTTGTCAGAATATATCTATAGATACATAAATTATATAGAGTGAATTGCTTAAATTTTTTTCAGTTTATATTTTTAATAGGGAAAAAAAGAAATAAAATTTGCAAGATTACAATTATAATTATATGTATTGCTATAACCTTCTTATTGATTGAAGATTTATAAATACTTTAATGTAAAAAAATATATACACACGTAGATATTTCATTGATTAAAAAAAAACTAATCCTTTATTTTAATATGAAATTACTCCAAAACAATGCTCAGAATCCAAGCGTCTATCGCTACCCTTCTTGTTTCCTAGAGCAAAGAGTATGCGCAGAGTGCGCATGCTTTCTGCTCTTGAAAACAAGAAGCTCTCTTTAAAAAGCCGGGCTACAAGCAGCTGTTTTGTTGTGACCTCTTCTATCACATGAGACGGTTAGTAGGGACCTCTCAGTCGCACACATTCACTCGGAGCAAAATTTAATGTTTTTAAAATTCGGCAACTCGCATTCAGGACTGATTTTTCGCAGGCAACCCTATATCACCGTGTTTGTATTTAAATAAACTTTATACTTATATATGTTTCATTCATTAACCAGACCGGTGCAAATTACTAGCATCGATTTATCTGTTTATACCTGGCAACCCAAGGATTGTGACAGGAAAAATATAGGCAACCTAACTTTTGCATTTACTATGGGCTGCATACTTTCGATTGGTGTAAAATTTATCCCTTAACCAAACCGGTGAAATATAAAAAAAAAAATAATAATTAAATAAAAATATTCTGGACTGAAATTCGATAGACAACCCATATGCAATATATTTTTTGATATTTTAAATTACATAAAAAAATGTTTGGTCCATTAAGCAGCTCGGCGAAGGCCGTTCTTTATCGGGATCCTATACTATAGAGTATGGAGATGCCGGGGATCGAAGCCGGGGCCTTTCAAATGCAAAGCGAACGCTCTACCACTGAGCTACATCTCCGATACGTGAAACACCAAATTCTAACTTGATTTTCTCCAATATGGCGAAAGCAATATTTTAATATGTGGTAGAACCAATTGCCCACGTCCATGGTCTATGTCCACGGGCGGCAGTAATCACCTCCGGTATCAGGAGCGTGCAGTCCACCTGATTGTTTGCTACATAAATGTGATAAAAAAGTAGGTCCGTTTGTTTGTATAAGAGAGAATAGCGAAGAAGCAAGCAGTACACCTGAGAGTAAAACTCACTGCTACCTATGGAAAGCTGCAACTACATAAAGAACAAGCTGGAACTACACAGAACAAAGGTTTTTACCTAAAGCCTAAACGATGCGTTGCCAACCAGAGTACCACGATGGTTGCCTCATATACGAACTAGAAACACCTGTACTAAAAATCTTTGAGCCTATAAGAGTTCTTCGGAACTAATTAAGCACACTAATTATATCTTGTATCCATATACACACGCACATACATACACACACAACACACACACATTTACATGCGCACGGTTTATTGTAATTGTTAATTTTATTATTATTATTTTATGCTAATTCTACATATTTGACAAGGTTGTTCACATAATTATTTATCCGTTCGTAAATGGGAAACCGCTTACTGCTAACTTCCGAACAGGACCTATGGGAGTAGGGAACGGCTGAAAAACAGCGCTGCACGAGACTTCTATCCCGTGTTAGCTAAAGCTGAGCTGCTTCCTATTGCCCCTTCGCATTTTAACTTATGACTTGTTTTTGTAATTTTCTGATGTCTAAGATAATAAATGACTTTATTATTATCAGATATTATTATATATAAGTGTAAGGTATGCAAAAATTTAAAGTTATTCCCGGTTTTGAGAAGATAAATTCCCCGATTTTGCCCGTAAGAGCAGAAGCCGTGGGTCGGCGCCGGATCGATAGCAGCGCGTGACGAGGTTACCAAACACCGCACCCACTTAGTTCAGGAAATTTCATAAAAACTGTAATCTCCGACATCAGCCACTGTTCTTTGTGAGTCGACGAGCTAAATAATGAAATATTTTAGAAAATGCTTCCAACACAGATTATATTATGTTTTATATACTATAGCCTCAAAGAAAGCTTTGTTGAGTTGGGGAATACAAATACAAATACAAATTATTTTATTTCAGAAATGCTTATCACTAGGTTTACAGGAATAACGTTAACAATCCAAACATTT
>DWNE01006299.1:0-13178 GCA_018249875.1 Cecropterus toxeus
TTTCCCCCCCAACCCCCCCCCCCCCCCCCCGTGGCCGTCGTCGGCGCTACGAAGAGAACTCCGTGATCTCCAAAGGAACGCAACCGGAGTCCTCTGAGCGCGTTGCCCCATCGGGCTCCACCCAGGTAAGCGACTGGGACCACCGCACCGTCTGGTATTTACAGTGGTATGTGACCACACATACTGCCGTCTTTCCCGGGGTCGCCTGGCTGGACGGTTCGAGCTCCCACTCTTGCCGCCCGCAACCCCGGAAGCCCCGTTTCGTCGCCTGATACAATAGGCAGGGGATACCGTACACCTATTCTAATCTCGAAATTACAGGGTCTCCTTTTCTTAAGCCTTAATCCAGAAGATGAGCAGCAGCTTCTACCTACGTAACATCAAGACTTTAGGCAATCACCACCACGTATGCCAGGTGCGGTGATTATTGGTAAAGCCCTACAACGGGACGGCGGCCTGAGACCATTGCAAGCGAGGGTCATCAGAACAGAGTGCAATCTCATTTTCTACCACATTTTGTCCACAGTTAATGTTATTTCTTGATTGCTATTTTAAGCTTTACTGCTGGGTTAAGATCTTCTCCATCCTAATATAAAAGGCAAATAACGCACCCGAACACTGATAGATAGAGTAATTTTAATGTCACATACAGGTATTTGGTATGGAGCAGTGATGGTTGTAACTCGGCTTCTCAATCGAGGGCCGAGGTTCGAATCGACCACTTATTTTTTAAAAATTATGTGCGTATGAGACTTTAATTATTACTGCTTTACGGTGAAGGAAAACATCGTGAGGAAACCTGCACATCTAAAAGTTCTCTAAAGAAAAAAAACTTCTAAAAGGTGTGTGAAGTCTAACAATTCGCACTTGGCCTGCGCGGTGGACTATGACCTAAATATAAAACAATAATGGGTTGACGATGCTGACGATATTGGTATTTCTTCACGAATCAATCCAAACACGATAAAAGAACTTGAAAGTGGCATTAAACCTCCCGACTAACGGTAAGAACGTGATATGCTTATATTATTAACCTATTTGAGCTCACGTAAGCATCTAGTTGGTAATGCATGGAAGTGCATAGTAGGTCATAGGTCACGCTATCGCCTGGCTAAGAAAGTTGAACTACTCGAGTCCCAAGTTACCGAAACCCGTTTTATCGTATATACTTGTAGTTATCGTAAGTGTCATGTTTTATATGCAAATCATATTAGGTACATTTAAGAGTTACGTAAAGAAAGAAACAACATTACTAAGTCTATGTCGCAAGTATGTCCG
Source organism: Cecropterus toxeus (assembly GCA_018249875.1). Taxonomy (NCBI): domain Eukaryota; kingdom Metazoa; phylum Arthropoda; class Insecta; order Lepidoptera; family Hesperiidae; genus Cecropterus; species Cecropterus toxeus. The sequence continues at coordinate 1,279 of DWNE01006299.1, forward strand.
GATTTTGAAAGACTATAATAATGTGGTACTTACACAAGTAACGTGCGTAAACACATAATAAAAAAAAATCACATTAAAATAACATTTAAAAAAATACGCTTTCTACACTCATAGCCCCACAGTAGGATTTTCTCCTGTGCCGTGGGTGCCATGGACACACAAAGACCAATACACAAACACCCAGACCCAGAACAAAAATCTAAACTCATCATTCAAATGCCTGTCTGGCCGGGGATTAAACCCAGGACCCGTTGCGGTATGGTAACCGCTCGGCCACGCGGGTCGTCAGTCGTCACATTTTTTTTTTCTCGTGAAACATACTTATACAAAAAGCAATAAATAGACTTAAAGCTATCTTAAGAGAAAGTCTTCAGAACAATAAACAAAATATAATATTTGAGGGTAACAAATTCTAATAAAAGTCTAGATAAAAGCTTTATTTACGTTACTATTAATCTAATATTCCTTTAAACTTACAAGCTTAAAGTAAAGCTACAGCTTTACCACATTATTATTCCATCAATTTGGACCAAAAAATATTAAAACAAATTGTTAATAGCACAATGCTTAAACAGTCACATCGATGTAATAAATTTCTAAGTAACTTTACAAAAATATAATGTTTCATGTTTAAAGTATTTAACATAGAGAGAATTTCTATAGTTTTTTCTTTTGCCTGCATCATATCTTATTTCAATGTGTAATTAAAAACTATTAATAGCGGGTTGTTAAGTTGCTATTGTACATAGACATCTATTGTCAACCCCAAATAGGTAAAGTTCTTCATAAAGTCGGGCACAGATGCATTGCTACCCAAAGAACACTACGTTGTCACACCTTGTATATGTGTTTACGTTGCCACAAAAACCTAACTACAGGATTTTGCACCTGAAATTGCACAAGATTATAAAATTGATTAAGAACCCACTAAAGCACAACGAAGTCTTCTCGGGAGTAGAAGCAAGTAAAATATAACTAGCTCATTAACTGTTTAAAAATTCTTTGTGAGAACAGTTTGCAGCTTGCTTCATTGGGTAATTATATCGCTAAGCCCCTAAAGAAAGGAAGCGTCCATTGAATCCGAAATCTTTTTGTACCTTAGTTGTTTTGTACCGAAGTAGTTTATCTATTTTACGAAGTGATTATATGAACATTCTGTTTTCATCAATCCATTACAAAACCCTTTGAGAACGGGTCTCCTTTTAGAGTAAAAAAGGATTAAGCCCTAGCCCACTGCTTCACCCTTGTACAAATTGATATTAGTACTTATAAGAACATTTCTGAGAGAACTCAAAAGAATGAAAGTGATAGCAATACTACATTTACGAATTTAAATTATATTACTTAAATTACAATTATTTAAATTACGAATAAAATTTAATAAATTATAGATACAAAAAATATCTTTGAAAAAGAAATGCTTGGTAATTGAACCCCAGTTCTTGAATGTGAAAATCCAATTTCCAAACCACAATGTTATCACTACTGTTAACTCAATTTCCCTAAATGCATGTTTTTTATAAAATATTAAATTATGATTTCTCTCTTTTTTCAAAATGAGACTCTAATTTTTACACAACTTCATCAAATACTCAAAAAAAGTGGCTGTAAGGGGATATATCAATGTCTATGCATCTAGACTGACGAAAAAAAAAAGAAAAAACAAGAAAGAACAATGATTACAAGAATTGTTGCACTCACAAAATACAGTCTAACATAAATCACCTTTCATTCTCATGTACCAAAAAAAATCATACATCGCAGATTTATCCAAACAACGCAGAAACTTACAAATTCACGCCAAGTTATGATTCAAATATTAATATTTCACCAATGTCTCCACAACGCGCTATTCTCGCCAAACAAAACTATGTAACTTCATTTCTGAATCCTGCTTTGTTTGTGCAGTATCCACTGCAGAATTCGTGCATTACTGTGTCCTAGTTTTGAATATGAAAGACTTAGAGCCATCCTTAAGATAGCTGGTACCCGCAGGGGATTTCGCGATCTCATTGCGATCTCTTTTATTTGTGTTCTTGAAGAATCCTTGGACTACTTCTCGAAAACTTACCGCAGAAAGAAGTCATCACTCACCTAAGAAATGTAAAAACTCATGCCGTGCCAAATTCTTAGTGCTCTTCCATTTATAAACAGTTAATCGGCTTACACTGCTACGAAAGAGATCTTAAGGAAACTCATTTCTTTGATTAAATGGCTTAGTTTCCGGAACACTGCTGTAAGTCGCACACAACTTTAAATCATACGTTCTTATATTCGTCATGTGATGATGTTGACTGGCTTGCTTTGCTATGTGTTCCCCTTAAGCTATATTGCTAGGAATTGGCCCTAAATAAAATAAGTAAAATATCTTCAGATTCCTCGCCACCGTGCGCTGGAAACGGTAGATCGACACCTTGGTGACCACCATGTAGTTCTGAACATGGGAACTCACTTCGGGCGCTAACATTACTCTGGCAGTCATGAACTTTAATTATACTTAGATATGTATAGTATAGTTGATTTAGTTAGTATGGTTTATTCAAATACCTTTCCATTCGCTTCTTCTTTTAGATCTTTCTGTATTTCTAGTTGATTAAACGTTTAATTAAATAACTACTTCGTGACGCCGCTATTGTTATTATCAAAGCGTTGCCACATTTTTTCTAATTGCAAATTCAAAATTAACAAATAACATCATTCAAAATCTTGAAATAATGTTAAAATTCCTCCCAAATTATTATTTCATTTGATATGATATTATGCCGCTAATAATGGTTTGTTAGGCTTTAATTTCATTAATGTTGTGGGTGCAGTTCAATGGCCAATGCTTTACTAATATGTCCAATGATATAGCTAATAATGGGTTGTTTGACTATAATTCGATAATATTGTGAGTACTGTTCAATGACCAATGATATTATTATGTATATGAAATGTTAAATGATAATAATAAGTCGAAGTTTAATACGTGCATGAATTTAAGTCATTATTCATTTACATCGATAAATGAAGAATAATAAAAAAGCACTGTAGGCGACGATCGCGTCGCTTAAATGCAGATTGACCTACTTTACACTCAAACGTGGAAATAATAATTAATAATTCAAATCCAGCGGTGGAACACACACGTACCTATATGTGAAATATAACTGGAGAGAGAAAAGGGATCGAGAGCATAGAATTCTGTTAAAAATCGTATCAAAGTGTTTTAATACGAATATTTTTAAGCTATCACGAATAAAATGCTATTGTATGAACTCAACTCATGATAAATTGTTATTGATGTTTTCGTGCAGTTATACTAAGATTTGTGAATAAATTTCTTACCCACTACGATCTAACATATTAAAATAAACATACTACATGAATATATAAACGCACAGTAATAGTTATCGTTTCTATCAATATCAGCCTCAATTTTTGTCAGCGTTTATCGCTAATCTTTATTGTATCCGATTTGGGTATCCACACACATTATTGTTGATACTGAATAATTCACCCTGTGTATGTTTTTTGATACAGAAAAGTATTCCACTGTGAATTATGTGTGATTATAAGTAGCTATTGCCGCTGATGGCCATCAACCCTGGAGATGATTAGAGTCTCCCCTGAGGTAGACCACAAATGTGTTACTGTCCCTTCGGACTGAGTTGAAAAGCCTCGTAAGTTGGAACATTCGGGCCTCGTAACCAATATATTATTTGGACTTCCTCCTGAATGTTAGCAGTCTCAATGAAAATCATAAGTTTTGTCCAACATTTAAAGAGAATAAATTACTAAACGAGTTCATCAAACAAATATGTACCTTCTACTAACTAAAAAAATGGTACGAGTGAACTTAAAGCTCAAAAGATTCTATTGAGTCTTAATCGCCTTGTTACGTTTTCTTTGTATTGGATCACGGGAATAAATAATTCAATCCAATGTTATTACGTCGAACGGAACGAAGTTTCTATTACACAAAAAATACGCTCACATGTTACCCGCCGTACGTTATGTTACGTGAGGAAAAATAACCGTATCTCATTGCTCCTAGTAAATTATTCTTACGCGAATTGTACAAGTGTATTGTAGATTTGGTGAATATTTGATCAGGTGATGTTCTTTTCATACCACCTCTATTACCTACGAATGCTCACTGGAGAATAAAATGTCGAATTTAAGTTCTACCGCGTTATGGCGGTTTGTTTCGGGGCAAGAGCCTAGACGTAGTCTCATAGCTAAGGCTAGTAGAGCTTGCTTACTGTGTTACTGTGTACTGATTAACGGTATCAATTTTCCTTCAGGGCACGCTGTTCGCAAGACATGAATTCTTGTCTTTCAGTGTTTTTGTTTTATAAATATGAAGTAGCAAACGAGCAAACAGCCCACCGGATGGTAAGTGGTTACTGCCGCCCATGGACATTTGTAAGCAACATCATGTAGAACAGGGGTTCTATATGAGGTCTACAGATGCGTTGCTACTTCCGAGGACTGAGATGGTCGCCTCATATAAAAGTGAGCTGGTTTTTGCAGATACATCAAACCAAAAATACTGAATTTAATTTAAAAGTTTATTTAATTAAAATTTTGCTACAATGTCATATGTTATTACAATTTAAAACAACCCAACAGTTTTTATTTTTTAATGAGAGAAACTTGGGGCACAGCTAGTGTCAAAAAACAACTTATATTTACTTCACAGTCATAAATCCCCAAAATAAAAGCAATTCAGTATACGGAAAATCTCGTAACTGTTAAAATTCGTCATAAAACCAAAATTTACATATATATGAGCGACAAACACGTCTCTTTCATTTCTGTTTTATTTTACGGTCTTTTTATTGATAGGAGCGTCCATCGCTGTACATTACAAGTTAAACGACCGAAAGGGATAATCGTATAGGGTACTCATGGGGAAAAAAATACAGTTAAAATGGGAACAGCCGAACTCTGTAAGTTGTTAGATATCACCAGTTCTATTCTGGTCGTCAAAAGCTACACTGGTCCACTGGTAAGTCTTATATAACGTCTCTTCCTTTTTAATATAAGGTTTATAAATTGTTAAAATTCACTGTTTTATTTCACTCAAGATGCGATGAGTCAATGTTAAAAGTTTTAAAACTTCACATATTCACTTTCAAAAGAATATTTTATGTTGCAAAATAATTGAAAACGTGACTAAAATAGTCTGAGTTAATTACCTACATGACTAATTACGAAACTATAATAAGATAATACTTTTCAACGGTAACCCTGTAAAACAAACTTTTAATAGTAATCGAAGTCTCAATCCAAAACTTAAAAATTATTAGGAACATACCTAGAAATTGATAATAAAAACAGTATAACTACAACCATAAGAAAACGATTTAGTGGTGGTATAAGCCTTAGTAATTTGGCTAATAATAACAGTGTTAAGGCTGTATTTTGGATTGAATATTGTATTAAGGAAGGCATACATACGTATACGAGACATTACAACTTAGACCTCACTGGTAGCAACGTGACTGCTATATCAATATATCTACCTTAAACAACAACAAATGCGTTGCCACTGTAAAAGAGTAAGATAGTCGCCTCATAGGATAGTTAGCCAGTAACTACACCTTTACGCCAAAACGTAAGTACTGCTTTACGCTGGAAATAGGTATGGCGGTAACCTTCCCTGCAGAACCATACTAGTTGTACAGCCTTGCAGTGTAAAAGTTTGTCTTTTTAGGGTTCCATGCCGAAAGGTTAAAAATGGGAACCTATTACTAAGTCTTCGCCGCTCGTCTGTCCGTCTGTCTGTCACCAGGATGTATCTCGTGAACATTGATAGTTAGACAGTCGATTTCTTTACAGGTGATGTACTTCTGTTGACGCTATAACAACTAATACTTAAAAAAAATATATTTAAAGGAGGTTCCCATACAACTAATGTGATTGTTTGTCGTTTTTTTATTTCTATAGATAATTGCATGGAATATTCGTGCGCGAGTGGGACTGGCCTGGCTATTTTTTAGATCCTTAACTCTAAACCAACTATAACAATGCTATCATTTGTTTGAATCGTTAGGCATACAAGTAAGACTACTGAAATACATTATCTTACTCACGTTTACATCGCTTTTCTCTAAATATAATAATAACCACTCGCCTGGTTACTTTAAGAAAAAATGTTCTAAAATAGGATCGGAAGGAAAGTAGCAATCGCTGATGATCTGAGGTTGGAATATGACGGAAATATTTTTCCTTATTTGAAATGTTCTTGTCCAACTTAATTGTATACCGTTTTTTGTCATTCTTCATTTCTACAATCCTTGTTCTCGATTTGTGCCGTTATCCATTATTATGTACGTCAATTCGTATATTTAATTTGAAATTTCGTATTGCAGTATTTAGATTGCTATAAAGCTATTATTACTGTCGGAGTGTTGATTTTAGTAAACCCCTAGGGATTAAGCCAATTTATGATAAAATTTTACATTGTAGAGCACTTTATTTACATCTGTATCATACATACAAAGGACAAATTTACAACCGAATGTATAAACGAATAATTTACAAAATAATTTCACGCAAAATAATTTCGCACAAACACCATAAGCTAATGGCTACTTTGTTAAGTCTATTGTACTGCCCCTTATCTACGAATTCGTTTTTAAACTAATCAACTCAACAAACACATTAAGGGATTTATGAGTATTGTTATGTGATGTTAAGTTACATTTATAACCCCTGTGAGACGTTACACAGGTTTGTGTTCTTCACAAGATGTACACGATTGGTGCAGCAGGTACATCAGAATTATGCTTTTACTCTTGTAAGTCTTCCGATTTGCAAATTCGCAAGCGAAATGACACATATTGTGAAGTCGGAAAGTATTATTGTATCCCATAAAAAGTAATAAATAAAAGTAACAGATAAGTTAACTCGAGCGGAGTCACGCGGCAAAGTTCGTATACAAGTTAAGTAGCTTATTTCTCACCAACTCTTAATCTTTGTTGTGCCTTTTTATGGGATATCTTAAGCAAGTCTCAGCTTGAAGTTTGCTTATAATCCACGGTAATACATTCTTAAACTCTTGCACAATTTTTCACGGAGTGCTATATAAAGCTTTTTGCGTGCCTTTTTGCGTTTTATTATCGTCCGCTTATACATTCCCTGTCACAATATTTCTTTATTATCAAATATAGAGTTTCCAAACTCAAGGAAAATTTTCTTCTCATAAAATTTACTTGTTATTTTCTTGTTATTAAAGTATAAGTGTTAGCTTTGACGCAACTAATTGGCATAAAATGTTTTATTATGCTACGATCAATTCCAAGTGTCAAACGAAAACTCTTGACGATAACAAGTTTCTTGCTTTATAACGAAGTTCTTGTTTATGTAAATAAGTTGATCTAAACATATTAGTAATGTCTAATGCTTATAAAAATATACATATTTGCTTCGATATTTTATTATTCCTTTGATGCGCATTTTTTTCAGAATGTAAAGAACTTAGGCCATAGTTTACCACAATGGCTGAAAGGATATTACTTCACACACCTATGTGAGATTTTTTCTAATGGAAAATTTTCGTGTTTGCTGATTTCCTCTAAATGTTTTCCTTTAAGCTGATTATTATCACACACTTTTCATTTAGGGGACAATGCAAGGTAAACTACGCACGGTCATTGTAAAACCAATATGGAGACCGTCCAAGATGTCGGACTAGCTGTTAGTGGCACTTTTCTGGGCATCAAAGCAAAAGTTTCGCTAAGATATAAACGAAAAAAAGACATCAATCAAGAATTATGTACAATTTAACTATTAAGTATAATTTTAAAGCTTTATTTTACAATATGTAAATAGCAAATGATCATGCAATCTACCTGACAACTGCAGCCCACGAACATCTGTGATCAACTCAAGATATGATCAGTCTAACCTGAGGCTGGCCACAGATGCCCCTCAGGACTAAGTTAGAATGCCTTGAATGAATATGAATCCCTTTCCACTCCCATGAGACCAGATCACAGCAGCGCTTACCTAACCTAACAAAATCTAGTTTATAAAAATTAACTTCAATATTATTTTATTGTCTATAAAGGTGTAATTCCGTGACTGCGTCCAGCGACCGCAATTGAAGTTTGCAGGTAAACGACCCACTATTAAGTATGAGCTTATGTAATACGCACTAAACAACTCAAGCGACCACGATGCCTGCGCGGCGCAACCCCGACGCAGTCGTCTGTCGTGGTCGACGGTCGCAAACATCAGAAATATACCTTTACTGCTGTAAAATTCCATTGACACATTCGTTGAAATTGATGTCAGTGCAGTCTGAATACAGTCACATACGTCTTCTTTTACAAAACACCAGTGAAGTATTCTAATATTCTCTTTGCGGTAAATGCTGTCGGGAAAACACTTTAAAGCGGCGACAAATGAAACAAATAGTTCTATTCGGTTTTCTCATTACTCACTTTCTGAGTTGAAAGCTTAGGATTAATGTACTTACTCATTTAGTTGCAACAGAGATTATGCTCGTGACATTATATGCATTTAATAATTCAGGCAATCGATGTATCTTTAAAGGCTATAGAAGTATTTGTGTTTTGTTAAAGCTATAGTATGATAGTTTACATTTTATTATAGGGCTAATAACTTACATGGGATAATTTCCTTAAGAGTCGAAACGTATATTGTTGTACGTATATCTTGCAAGATGACTGCCGCCTTTAATAGGCAAGTTCAAATAAAACAAAGGTTCTTTCTAAATTCAATCACAGATACGCTGCTACTCCTAAACATTATGATAGATCTCATATTAAACCTTTCTAACAAAATGTATAAATTTCTTTACGCCAGGTAGGGTTGTCAGGCCTCAGGAAACTTTTTCCCAAGCAATTCCTTCAGTGGATATACTGTTCATCGGTGTTGAAAGCTTACGTTAGGCAGTCGTGCAGGCTAAGACTTTTAGACCTTCAACCACGTGTCCTGAGAAAACAGATTGAGTACTCCTGGTGGTTGTAGTTCACCTGCTCCTCGAGTTTACGAGGGACAGTGTGGGGGAAAGTGTGGCGTGAAATCTCCATAGTTCCACCACAACTACAAAGACAGCAATTTCCTCGGGACAGCAATATGGATGCAGCTTTTTATATTTTATTTGGCAATTTTTATTTACATTTAAGTTTTTTATGTATATTATATATGTTAAATTAAGTAATGTTTTGTAAGTTTCAACTTAACAAATGATTCACCACAAAGTGTTTCACCACATACATTTTGGAAAAACCGCGTCACATGAAGCGAAAATTGTCATTGTTCATTTATTACGTTAAGATTATTTAGAGAATTTATAAAGTTAAGCACACATTTGTCTTACTTTACGTGACACTGCGATGAAATTCAGTCCTGCGGTGAAACTTACTAACTCATGACTGCATAGGACAGCGTTTTGTTACTGGCGCGTATTAAAATTCGTAGACATTGGCGTTTTTATGTAACATTTTTTATACTTAAATGAAGTAACGAACGCGTAAGCGAGTTATATATTAACATATAGGAATCGCCAATTGTATGTGGAAACCTATGAAGACAGTCATGGGTCTTTAGCAACTCCAACCCACCTGTGATATACGCCAGGAGAAACTCCGAATTCTCTCCTAATGGTGGAGTTTCTCCTGGTGGTAGGAATTCGGGAAGAAATGTAGTAGATATTTCTTTTTTAAGATTGAACTAGCAAACATCTATGGGTAAGTGGTGACATGGACTGATGGACATCTGTAATGAATTTCATATAATCCTAGATGGAGTACTCGTGCTCCGCTGCAGGAAATAAAAATAGTCACCATCATTAAATTGTGCGAAATATAGACATCAAAAGTAATAAACAGACACACACCTTCTTATTTTTATATACTAACATCCACTCATCCACCACTAACCATGAGGAAGGCAGCACACGCTTATTCATTTAATTTTATGGGCATCACGTGCCAAAGCAGACCAAATCCTATTAAAATATAATAAATGTCTTTATTTTATATAGGCCTACAGGGGCAGTTACAAATTTTCAATTTTTTTTTTCACACTATTACGGGTTCGGACTGGATTAGTATTCATTATATACAAGAGCAAGATTTCGTCAGCAACGTCACGCGTCTGCTACGTTCAATGTCTGTAGGTAGAAATTTAATACATTAATGTTATAAGCACTAAAATAATATTGACACTAAAATAGACTGCAAAACCGTGAAATTGGCACAAATTTGTCTCCTTTTTCGCGGAACTGCCTTCACAACTCGTGACATTCTGCATCCGACAGCACATCTTGTGCACCGCCGTTATAAAATTGCACCATTATATAATCTTAGACAACCGGGCACTTTTCTTTTAGGTATTGTCGAACTTTTTTCCAGTTATTGTCGAACAAAAACTTTTGTTAAGAATGTAATCTACAGTTTATGTTTGTAAAATTTACATAAGACTAGTGGATAAGAGATAAGGGCAAGTAATAGAGTTATCACATTTCCTTTATAATTTGTTCGAACGTATTTTAGTTTTATAAGAATTTATGTACCTTACCCCTATTTTTTGGGCTTACTTGGCCAGGACAGTAGATGTAACGGTAACAGAAATACATCATCTGTGAAAAGGTCAATTGTCTAGCTACCGTGCCTCATGAGATATGCAGCCTGGTGTCAGGTAGACAGACAGGCGGAAAGACTTGCAGACGGACAGCGAAGTCTTTGTAATATTAACCCGCTTTTCCCCTTTCGTTAGTGAACTATAGTCGTTCTATAAAACAAGTAATTGTATGATTTTGTGAATATAATTAAACACATATATGTCAAAAAACGCGTTATTGCCTTTTCAAGTTATTCAATTAAATTTTCCTATAATCAGTGTCTCACAAAGAACTTAAAGATTTATGCAAAGATGAAATGTACATTTATGTATATAAAAGTTTTTCACTAAGTAACAGTTGCTCCTTTTGTGTAATATAATTATGTTAATAGTATAAAAAATAGTGACTGTTTTCAATAAACTAAAGAAAATATCTTCCAATATTGGCAAAAGAGAAGATCAACAAAAACAAATATCAGAACATTTACTTTTAGTAATAAACGAATATATTTCATCTAAGATAAACATCTCGGCGTTAATATGTCCAAAATTGTGATCAAGATAACTTATTTAACAATAAATAAAATGTATTACTTGCAATTTTGAAAATTCTATAGATAAATACAGCAAATACTCTAGTCTATCTAGTCTATTCTAGTCTATGAAAGGTAGTAGAACCAGTGTAATTCGCCCGAGGAGGTACCACCGCCTCACCTATTTCTAGCGTGAAGCAATTCTTGCCTTTCGTTGGAAGGGCTTGGTAGCCGGCTCACTTATATATGAGGCGACCATTTTAGTCCTCAGGAGTAGCAACGCATCTGTGATGGACTTCAGATAGAACCCCTGTTCTATATGAATTTGCTTACAGATGTCCATGGGCGGCAGTTGCTACTTATTATTAGGTGGTCTGCATGCTCGTTTGCTACCCCAATCTGATAAAAAAAATGTATTATGATAAAAAAACTATTTATGGTCGAAACCAGGGTACAAACACCATTGCTTATAAAAACTACCAATTTCCGGCTTAAAATGGTGTGATAATAATAAAATTAATTATCTAAGGCGCTCCAATTTAGACTTTAGGATTTTTTTTCATGAATATGAAGCAAACGAGCAAGCAGCTCACCTGATGGTAAGTGGGTACTGCCGCCCATGGAGACATATAAGCAACTTCATATAGAACAGGGTTTCTATATGAAGTCAGATGCGTTGCTACTCCCGAGGACTGAGGTGGTCGCCTCATATAAAAGTGAACCGTGAATATGTTTTACAGGTATCTTGCCAGTATTACCAGTTAATCTTATATGAGATTGATTATT
>DWNE01006300.1:0-13177 GCA_018249875.1 Cecropterus toxeus
ATGTTTCCTTAATGAGTCATTATAAGAGAGACATTGGAACCCAGTTCTGTACTCTAAAATCCTTAAAAATGTTTTCTAAACAGACAAATAAATATCAAAGATTCATTATCGTATGGCATATTTAGATCAATTTGACATAATGTAAAACAGAAATGTAAAACAGAAATATCAAAGATTCATTATCGTATGGCATATTTAGATCAATTTGACATAATTTTAAGTTCCATCAGTTTTCTCGCATACCAGCGCAACATTTCGCTCGCAGTGCTCCACACAGCTCTGTTTTATTGAATCGCAGCCTAATATCTTGTACTAAGTATGAGTAAGTAATAATCTAGAGTGAACCATAGTAGACCTGGTTCAATAAATACTTATTTTAAAGGCAGTCTTGCTAATGCAATATCTGGTCGGACAATGACATAACTCCCGCCCAGACAGTCATTTAGAACGTAAAAGATGTTTTTACATTTTTATGGCATTAGTGTGTTCGTTGTTAAGTGTCCATGGCTTTTGTCGTTTTGCGCTAGTATTGTCGACTCCGACATTGTTAAAAGTTTATATTTAACTTTAATCTTGCAAGCTAAATTTAATAATGTACGATTGAGCTGAAGTTATACGTACGCAGAATACTTTGAGGAGTACGCGGAGGAGGTCCCCGCCGGGGACACGAGCCGGGCGCTGTCCCGCGCGGCGGCGGAGGCCGGCGTGTGCGTGGTGGGCGGCACCGTGCCCGAGCGCTGCGGGGACCGCCTCTACAACACATGCACCGTGTGGGACGGTAACGGCAAGCTGCTCGCGCAGCATCGGAAGGTACGTTACACTTGCAGGTTTTGCGAGTCAGCTGAATCTATCATCCAGTTGAATCAATGATCCAAGGTTGGGGCGAGTTTTGCAAGGTGGTATAATGTTCTTGAACCGGCACGGCTTGATGCGGTGCACTAACAGGCAGCAACAGAATCTAGCCCAACATCAAAATGTATGTTACATCTGCAAGGTGATAATAGAACCAGCACAGTTCGATCAGGGAGATGTCACGACACTTTTATTCTTATTATATGCAAGTAGCAAACGAGTGTGACGTAGACATGGATATCTGAAATTTATGAAAACCAGACAATATTAATTTTAACCGACGTTAGCAACAGATCCAATACTACTCTTGAGGACTAAGAATATTTACTTAAAACGTTCAATGCCACTACGATTTACACGATTTACACGTGCCTAAAGAAGTTTCCCTTTAAAATGTAATAAATACATAGCTCGGACCTTACATGTCTTTATCACAGATGCACCTATTCGACATCGACATCCCGGATAAGATAACGTTCAAGGAATCGGAAGTGCTAAGTGCTGGCAACCAGCTGACCACGTTCGACTTCGAAGGCTTCAAGATCGGGCTCGGCATCTGCTACGACCTGCGCTTTCCGGAGATGGCGCACCTTATGGCACAGAAAGGTAGGAAATTTACAAAATGATCGACGTTATATGAGTATTCATTGCCTATTTTAATAATATATAACGACCGCTCGGCAAGTAGTGTTTCCGATTTTAATTTCTTCTCCGTCATTCACAACACAAGCATAAATACGTCATAAGTTACAATTAGTTGAGCTATTGGGGCAGTAGAGCGTTCCAAAGAAATTGCACACTTACATGCATTTGAAAGATATCACTCTTCTACTGATGCAGTTGAAAAATATCAATATCATGATTTTATTTTAACCATGCTAATAATAATTTGTGATAATCGTTTACATTTAGCAGTTGCTAATTGTAAACAAGTAAGAAGCATACTGCTTCCTAAGTCACCTGAAACGGCTGTTCCCGTTCCCAGAGTTGAATCTAAAGACGAATTTCGTTTTATATTCAGGGTCTTCAACTCATGTGAGTGCATATAGCGTCATTTAATGACTTTTGAACATAATGACATTTGAACAACATTGTTGTTGGAGTCAAGGCTAACAAGCTGTCTCCGCCAGGTTGCTCCCTCCTGATATACCCGGGCGCGTTCAACATGACCACGGGGCCGAAGCACTGGGAGCTGCTGGCGCGCGCGCGGGCCACGGACCAGCAGCTGTGGGTGGCCACCGTGAGCCCCGCGCGGGACGCGGCCGCCGGCTACGTGGCCTGGGGACACTCCACGCTCGTCGACCCCTGGGGGGCCGTCGTGGCCGCGCTGGCTGAGAAGCCCGACACGCTGTATGGCGACATAGGTGAGGGTCCACTGAACTGAGGGGGATAATATAGTGATAACTAGACGAGTGATAGCTTAGGTTGAAACTTAGCCACTCAATCTAGGGTCCGAGGTTTGACTCCCAAGTAATCAACCAACTCATAACGTTTTTAACAATAGTTCCGTATTAGAAATTAAAGTAGAAGTCATTACAAACAACATCATGTAAAATGACAAGTTTTATTTTCATACAATTTCATAGTTTTGTTATTTGTACAAATAGCTGATTCTTATCGAACAATTCTCTGGACATCGTCTCAGATGATTCAATCCTCGACAATCATATCAATTAATAAATCTGCACCCACTCACTCCACAATCAACTTTTTTACCAATTTTTTATTACGGGCTTAATCTTACTACTCTGAGTTTCATAAAGATTTTAAAAGTAGAATATGACTAGGCTTGAAATTTGTAATACATGTTTTTGTGGAACGTTTCAGAGCTGTCGACAGTGGAGGAAGTCCGAAGCCAGATACCTATCAGAAGTCAAAGGAGAACGGATATTTACGACACCGTGCTAAAATCGACATAAGTAAAAACCAAGTTATTGCCAATTGTCATTTTTTTATCTACACAAATATATTTTATATGAATACCTATATTTTACACATTTGTTTACGGAACAGTTTGCAATATTAATTTAATATTACATGTAAATACCACCTTTTTTAATAATAATGGAGTAGTAAACGAGCATGCAGTCCACCTGATGGTAAGGGTTACTGCCGTCCATGGACATCTGAAAGCAACTGCATATAGAACAGGGGTTCTATCTGAAATCGATCTCAGATGCGGTGCTACTCCCGAGGACTATGATGGTCGCATCATATATAAGTGCGCCGGTAACCACCTCGCGCAAGAACTGCTTCACGCCAGAAATAGGTGTGGCGGTGGTACTTTCCCGGTCGAACTACATTAGTTCTACCACCTGGCAAGGGAGTGAAATTATATGATTCGACTGGGGAGCATCTTTACACCTATTTCTAGCATGAAGCTAGCGAGGATGACCGTGGGAAGCAGTGACCATCGAATGGTGAACCACATGCTTGTTGCCTGTTTGCTACTTAAAAAAAGACCTGGTTAAATAAAACACAGGTTGTTCATTATAAAATAATATATTACATAATCATATTGTGGGAGTTGGTGCTAAAAATAACACTAAGCAGTTTAGTGTTATTTTTTTTATTGGCAACATAAATAAATTATGTGCAATGAATGTAACTAAGCCAAAAATTTCACACACATTTTTATTTCGCTTAACTCTTTATTAGTTAGTTTTTTCGAGTGTTTCTACTTTGATTTTTATTATTATTTTACAGGCTAAGACTTAAAATAATTAACGTTCATATCATTATAATTTGGTGGATTAAATTATATTTGTTGTTAATATTCTTATTAGCGCGTAGGAGATACTTGTGCATTGTTTTTTATGAATATTTATCTTATTAAGATGTTAATATTTATATACTCAACAAATGTGTATCAGAGAGCAATATAAGATATTATGTTATTTTATATTAAAGTTTTGATTTTACATTTTGTTTTTCTCCCTTCACGTGTTTTTCGAAAATTTCCAGCACCTCGGAACTACATCCCCAGAATAACGTCAAACCACTGCCGCCTGGAAAAAAGGATATTAAAAATAGTCCTATATAATACGTTCTAAATGATATTATTTCCATATCTATAGTTTAACATGCTAAAAAGTGCTCCCAAAGTGGCGATCAAGTGTGTCTGCGCGCGGACATCTAATAACTATTGCATATCAAAACTCATGAGAATCATTTTTATGCAGTTAGGTAATCGCTGCAATTATGAAGTTCCAACAAACTTCGCGAAATATATTCGCTATTTTTTTAGCATTAATACACAAAAGTGCGTTTTGTTTTCTTGTCTGAGATTGGAATGAAGGGCAGATGCAATTTTATAAGTAGTTCGTCGGTGCGGAAATCACAGGCAACAGAAATATAGCATCTATGTTTTACATCTATTTCCAATTTTACGCGTGTAGCGGTAAATACATCTTAGAACCGCTCCGTGACGTAATGCGCTGAAACTAACTACTTTTGAAAGTGTAAACAAACCATAACCTAATGTACCATTAATTGTTGATAGATGACGACACTGGTATTTTGAACTAAAGAGTTATCTAGACTAAAGTTGGCCTTATCTAGGCACTAGTAACTTCTTACACGTAGAAGAAGTAATATTACCATGTATGTTATAAATAATGATGAACTTAGTTAATAAGTTGTTAAGAGTTTAAAATTTTGTTGTTTGTTGTTGTTACATTTATTTACAAATCAATCTATACTTAATCCAATAATATGGATGGAGAAGTCGTCTACAGTGAACTTTGCTCCAAACGAACTTACCATGGCCATAGTTGTGAATGTACAGCTTTCCATTCCTATTCTCAGCTTCCAACCTGATTTCAGTCCGTCCCGGACGTAAGCCTACCCAGTGTCTTAAAAGTTCAGCGTTCTGAAAATGTGGGTTTAAAAATAGTAGGTACACAATAATTTAAGTATTTAAATGTTCCAAAATCAAGCCTCCTGATATCACCTTTTAATATGCCTATGAAATGATTTAACCGAAATGTCCTAAGGTAAGGAAAATCACAGAAACGTCCGTACGTATTATGCGACCAAAATAATAAATACATAGTCCTAGTAGTTAAAGGTATTACGTATTTACGTATATTATATATTTATTACCAACTGTATCAAAATATATCTTTTCGATTTATTTTATGAAAATTTATTTGTATATGCACTTAAACCTGATAACAACAATTCATTATATTAAACGGAAATTTTCGGAAATTAAACGGACATTACATATGAATTTCCATGCAATGCTCATGAAATCTATTAAGATACTTCAATGTTATTTATGTCACACGTAACTACTCGAATAACGAAAAAAGTAATAGGTAGATACTTTGATTCAATTCGCATCTGCGGGCGTAGATCCGCGTGACAGAAAAAGGACCTTTAGTGTGACTATTACCACGGTAATAGTATATTACCTTCAGTCCTGGAATCAATTCCTGGCATCCATTTGTAATAAATTTTGTGTCCTCTTCTCTGAGACTGAAACTGTAATCATTTTTTTGGTGAGTTCCGCCAAGGACGCAATTGTTTACGCTAAAAAAAAACATTTTTTTAAATTAGCGCACTAAAATCTAATTTTACGACAAATAGATAATGTTAAGTCTAAACTACTTACTTTGGAATAATATAATTCCCGGTATCGTCATCGATAACGGTATAATTTATCCAAGGAGCGTTTACCTAAAATGGTATAATATATTATAACTATAATATAACTATGATAAGATAAGATATAAAGATAAAACGGTATAACTGGTGCAATAAAAGTACCCGTAACACCCCGATAATAACTGACAACAGCTGTTAAAATATTACTTATATTTTAATAACATTGAGTACTTAGCTGAAAAGCATATAAAATGTAATCATACCTAAACATATTAATTTGTTACCTTTAAAAAGATAACTTTATTTTTATTAGAGTCATAAAAGTTACCAGTTTTACATTTTCTTACTTTCATGATGTGTCCTCGTATTGGAAACACCTTCGCGTCTGGTACGATTTCTCTTGCTCCAAGACCTGTGCAGTTTATGATTACGTCGTAATCTATGAGCAAAGGATCTTCTAATGAAGTTACTTTGGTTTGGACAACATTGCCGTTAGCTTTCTTAAATTTATCAAGAAGATGAGCGAGTACTGTAGGCGGATAGACTATAAAAGTTGTGAACGTTCGACCTGCCCTGAAATGAAAAATTTCGATACAATACATGCGATAGAATGAATGAACATTCGTTTTTATTAAACTGCTGAGCAAAGTCCCTATTTGTATCGACTAGGGTTTTAGTTAATGCTGGAAAGGACGGTATGTAACTAAGTGTTATCAAACTTTTGGCTATTTTCGAAAGGTATTTTTTAAATCTGATCACTCTTAATATGACAGATATGATATCAAAACTTACACATATGTGACACCGGACTGGCTCAGGAAATCCAGTTGCTTCTGGCCCATTGTTCTATAGCCAAACACTTGGACCGCCCAGCTGTGTTGAGGCAATTCCCTCTCATTTCTAAATAATTCGTACATCGGCATGAGGCAAATGTCATATCCCCCTTCTAGCCACAATTTGTGAAGATACTCAAAGGTTTCGATGCCCCATTTTCTGGTAAAATAATATAAGATTTTCTTTTAATGTACTTTATATGTAGCAGTTTAGGTGTGAATTATTTATGCAATGAATCATAATTGTGGCAATTACTCCAATACCTTAGCTGTTTAAATTAAATCAGGCTTGAAGGACCAAACGCTTGAATTAGATTTAAAAATTACAAAACTTCAACAATATTACCAGACTTATTAAGGAAAGAAATATATATTCACTAACACGAATACGAGACAATAAGCATAAAAGCTTAAGAAGGACGTAGAATTTTGGAATAACTTACGTCAGAAGATTGTTTGGTGTATTTCCGCATAAATAAGGGTTCCATAGGCCTCCAGATCCATCTCCAGTTGTGTTAGGCGTAAAATCATTTGAAAATATCGTCACCTGTTGTATACATCATAATGTTAACATTAATTTTTGAATTGCGACAAGTCTAACTAAAAAGAACAAGTCTACAACTATACGTTTGCTCCCAATTTCCTGGATTTTGATTCATACTTGTCTGCTACGGCATCCAGAAGTGAGGGAGTATTGCTATTATATGCCTGCTAGACTGAAGGTAGACTATTTTGATGATATTTTAAAATACGATAAAAGAATTTTAAGTGATCTTAACTTAAGAACTTACATCAATATCGGGATATTTCTCCTTAATTTTTACAGCACAAGCCAAACCGTTAATTCCAGCACCTAAAACAGCTACTTTAGTCATTTTAAATTAAAAGCGATTTATTTTATAATCTATTCGTGTATTATCACTCGTTCGGCGTACAACATCTACTGTGTGGATATTTAATGTTATTTCTTATCAAGTATCAAGAGGTCATGTAAACAAATTAATGTAAGAGAGACAATTTTCTCCAATATCCATTGTTTATTCATTTACATATCGTGTCATTTAATATACAAATGATTTAGTTTGAGTTTTGGAATTTAATAGTTGTAGCGAGTCCCTACAACTACTATTATCGGTCTCTACTAGGAACCGATAATAGAACTGTTTCCATACTAGGTTAAAAAAAATACCGTTGATGAAAATGATACGTAAGCTTAATATTTGTAGCGATTGTGTAGTTGCTGTTGGCTCTATTGGCGTTTAAAGCTTCACCGCGTTTTTATCGCGAGCCTAAACCTCAAGCCGGAACAAGAAGATTAGACTGAAAGGGGGTCATGGATTTGGTCCCCTTTGCCGGGTTGCTAGACCTTCCTCTTTGTCCCTGTAGTTCTGGGATCAGAATAGGGCTACGGTATCCTCTGCCTGTCATAAGAGGCGACTAAAAGGGGGCTTCCGGGGTTGCGGGCGGCAAGAGTGGGAGCTTGATCCGACAAGCCAAGTGACCCCGGTAAGGACGGTGGTATGTGTGGTCGCATACTGTCTTAAGGACCAGATGATGCGGTGGACCCAGCCGCTCATCTGGGTTGAGCCCGATGGGGCAATGCGCTCAGAGGCCTCCGGTTATGATCCTTTGGAGATCCCGGAGTTCTCTTCGCAGCGCTGAGGACGGCCACCGGGGGGATTTAGTGCCACACAATCCTACTCCCACAAAATCCTAACATCGCTTCCACGGCGTCGGGTACCTTTTGAAGTTTTCCCCCAAAAGTGTGAGAAGTGAACAAAAAAACTCCTCCTTCGCTAGAGGGAAGGACAGTTGTGGGCCCATCTATGTGTTCTATTTATAGTAAAATCGTAATAAAAAAATAATCTGTGTACAGTATGATACTGTCCATGTTTCCAAATGTCCAAAATTTGAACTATTACAGGTTGTGAATACAATATGAAGATAATATAAAGTAGATCATATTATTTAATATTTATGAAAGAAGATGTCAGTCTAAATTAATACGTGTTTTGTATTGTATTTAAAACTAGCTTCGTAAAATGATTTAGTCCACCAGTCCTAGAAAAAAGTATCTAAAAGTGATTTGATTGCTTAATGAAAGTTATTATACTTGGACTGAAAGGCAAGAAGCCACGGCTATCAAAACAATTATCATAAAAAAGAGCTAATGACAGCCGTCAAATGTCAAACATTGGACGACTGGTCGGCGTTTTGAGTTTGAATTGCATTACTTTACATGAGTTAAAACTTATAAAAAATAGTTTCATAGCTATATAAGCAAGCTCATGAACTGAAATCAAAAGAAATTTAAAATGAAGTATGCATTTGAATAAACTATGAAGATGATCCATAACCATGTTTAAAAATACTTTTCTGTAAAACTTGTTGATTGTCGCATTGTTTCAGGCTCACAGTTGATGGATTATTGGTATATTTCCCATATGATTACATTTACCCCGAGCAGTATGCTTACATGTTGGAGTTGAAGAAAGCGCTGGACGCCAAGGTATGCAATTACACTTTAAAACTATTGTTTACATTTTGAGGTTACATATGTAAATAAAAATATTATCAAATCAGCTTTTGTTTCTGACATCGCACGCATTTTAATTGTCTTTTCTTGATGCGTATAAATTACCAATAGGATTTTATTTCGCCCTCACGACATAAATTGAATTGAATATTAAATATAATTGCAATCGTGAATTTATATATTAAAATGGGTAATATAACATTGATATCTCTCTATCTCTTAAAATCTCTATTTTTTTATACACACTATTACAGCTTCTAGATTTGTCTTGGTGGGTTCAGAGGTGTTATGAAATTTTATTTTTGAAAGAAAAGCTGTAAATAGACGTAGTCACAGTTTTATTTTTTATTCTGTTTATAGAATCAATGTTAATATGTAGTATGACGAAAACTTTATATTTTACTGTATTATTTGCACATTTATTAGCACATTTATCTTTTATCAAAATTTTTACTTGCAGGGTCATGGTTTACTAGAGATGCCATCGGGGACAGGGAAAACAATTTCCCTGCTATCTTTAATCGTAGCGTACATGATACAGAACCCTCATCGTGTCAGGTAACTTATATATGTTTATTATTTGCATTTTTCAATAAATATTACATTTTAAGTGAAATGAAAATTCAATTTTTAGTAGCAAATGAGTGTGCAATCTGCCCGGTAGTAAGTGGTTGCTGCTACTGCCCATGAACATCTATTCTCAATATCATTTAGAATAGGGATTCTACTTGAAGTCAATCACAGATGTGTCGCTACTCCTAAGGACTAAGCTGGTTCATATAAAAGTCTGCTAGCAATAACACTGTTACACCAAAGCGCAAAAACTGCTTCACATTAGAATTAGGTGTGATGACTGTACATCCGGGAAATATACATAACAAAAAAAATAAATGAATATAAATATGCATCTCATCAACTATATTCATACTATCACTTTGCAACATATGACCAGACATTTTCAATTTTTGATTAATATTTCTATCCCTTTCTCCCTTATTTCAAATGACAAGTAAAGCTAGTTTTTATATGTCATACTCTTCATAAATATTTATGCAATTTATTTATATTTTTTAACTACATTCCAATAATTATATTACTGGAAGGCCTGTTAAAATACTATTTAACCTCTTTATTCCAGAAAGTTGATCTATTGTTCCCGTACTGTTCCTGAGATTGAAAAAGTGTTAGAGGAATTAAAGAATCTCATAAAGTACTATGAGAAGAGTCAGGGGGAGAAGCCTAGTCTCACAGGAGTTGTTCTCAGTTCTAGGAAAAATTTATGTATACATCCAGAGGTAGGTGAATATTTGCTGAATATCTTTATGGTGTTGCCAGCAAAGTGAACTTGTATCATGAAAAAATACAATATAATAGACATCTGTAATCATTTACACTAATCCTAAATTGGTGTTATAGATCAAATGTAATTTTTTTTAGTTTGAAATTCAATATTCGATAACATAAGATACCAGTAGACCATCAAATTTGAAAGTTATGATATTTTTCTAAATAGTTTTTGGATCGGATGTAAAGTTGCATTTTTTTAGACACGACAAGATTTCTGTCCTGTGTCAATGTATTTATTATTTATGTATATATAATATTTTCATTAATTTTTAACTTTATAAATTTAGCAGTTCTGTTATGTATTCGCCTTAAGCTACAATGATAGGAATTGGCCTTAAATAAAATTATCAAGTAATCATTCAATTCTACTGTTATTTGTCTGTATTCTGTATTCAAATTATATAATTCATTTGCAGGTGTCCAGGGAGAGAGAAGGGAAGTTGGTGGACGGAAAGTGCCACTCATTAACAGCAAGCTACATTAGACAGAGATATGAAACTGATAACTCTGTGCCTATTTGTAAGTCTCAAGAAAAAACATTTAAATTTGATAATTAATGCCTTTTGTTCCTGTTGTTTTACTATACATACATAAAATAAATATATAATTTGGCCATGTTTGTACATAGCATAGTATACATTGGAAACTCTTTATAACATTGTTAATAATAATGAGAAACTTTCTATGACGTTTGGTTTATCACGAAGCTAATATGTACATCAATTCACTCTTTAAAACGCAACAGCCATTCTCTATTCTGAAAAGATATTTTATATTAAGACATCAATGCCAAAATTTCTAAAAAAGGCTCCTGAGGTCAAAACCAGTTTTATTGCTTGTTCTATACTTGAAATCACATCGCAACACACTTACTGGATTTAATTTCAAGGATTGAATATATTTATACTTCAATTTATAAGATAACATTAACGTTTTATTTCTTAAAAATGTGTTTACTCTATCAAAAATTATTGCAATTTAAAGTACAATTTTCATTTTAATGTGACTTTTAAAAGTTTACTTATTTTTTCCAAAAAAAAATATTAGGCTTTATACAAAATCTTTAATTTCTCTATAGGTCAATTCTATGAAGGATTCAACCGGGAAGGCAAGGAGTCAATGCTGCCATATGGTGTCTACACAATGGATGATCTCAAACAGTACGGTGCTGACAGGAATTGGTGTCCATATTTCCTGTCTAGGTTTGCTGTAAGTAATGTTTAATAATAAAAATTAGTGTCAAAATCTGATTAATATATAAATGCTTATATTAACTGTTTAACGCATATATAAGTCTTCTGGTATCTTCTACAAGTGTAGAAAATAAGTCAGTATGACAAAAAACAGAAAAGTTCAGAATATCAGAAAGGAAAGAAAAGGTCAGAATTTCATAATGTTTTTCTTTATTTTATCGTAAATATTTTTATTTTGTCTTAATTACTTATAGTGATGACACTGGAAACTACATTTGTTTTTTTATCAAATAAAGAATTTTTATGTATAGGTTTTGAATCATTTTTTTATATATAGGTAGTATATAATATATATTATATTATAACACAGAAAAACAATTAACCCATACTTGTATCCTCAGATAATCCACGCAGAAATAGTGGTGTACTCATACCATTACCTACTGGACCCAAAGATTGCTGAAGTGGTATCCAAGGAGCTAAATAGAGAGGCGGTGGTAGTGTTCGACGAGGCGCACAACATCGACAATGTGTGCATCGACTCGCTCAGGTACAGCCAGTAGAAGTAGTGTTAGAAGACCCATAGTAAGTGTATTTTAGTAAGCCTCCGACCAAAAGGAGGGCAGTGGCTCGTATTTGTATAGCACTAGTTAAACATTATTGGGGGTTGGAAGTCTCTGATAAGTTTTGCATCGTTTTTCAATATGGACTGGACACTAACTCGAAATTATAGATTTATGTTGAACCAATTATGTTAATTAAGCACCAGCCACCTAATTCTTGGAAAAGTCCCATACCCATTAACCTTACGCCCTTACTAAAAAGGTAGAACTAAAACAGGCATGTTGTAAAGTGCTTCCATAGTAGGTTTATATAAAATAAATACATTTAATTTCAGCGTGAAAGTGACGCGGCGGACCATCGACAAGAGCACCAGCGCGCTGCAGCAGCTAGAGAAGACTGTTGCTGAGTGAGTTGTTCATTGATTAGTAGAGAAAGCTGATGATGATTATGCTGCTTATATTATGATAATGAGCATCTCTATTGAGGCGTGAATTGTACAGTCTAATGTTTTAAATCAATTTCTCTTCATTAATTTATTTGACAAATCATGTTTTTGGTTATTGATCAGCAAAATCCCGTCCCTGATCGTCAAAATGATCTTTGATCACCAAAAAGCGCTCTAGTGATGCGCCTGCTGATCAGCAACAGTTTCTCCCCTTGTTGATAAAATGTGTCACGCGAATCATCAAAATATGCTACGTAGATCGGAAAATACGTTCCCTGATTGGCAAAATGTTTCGCCCTTATCGGCAAAATGCACTTCCTGATCAGTAACAGCTTCTCTCCTTGTTGTCAAAATGCGCCCCTTATCCACAAAACGTAGATCCCCGACAAGAAAAATGCGCCCCCTAATCGGCAAAATCGAGGGGTGCCCCCGATCAGCAATATGAATTCCTTCCTTGCTCCTAGCAGCTGCCCCCCTAGGTCAGGCCTCTGACTACGATGCTAACTTATTAGTAAAAAAGATCGTCGGTGTACATGTAGATAGTTGCAGGTAAAATCTGTTTAGTTTCTACCACAGACTCTGAGCGGTGGTCTGACTGTGGTCCTGTCGTTCGGCAGGATCCGGTCGCAGGACAGCGCGCGGCTAGTGGACGAGTACGAGCAGCTGGTGGCCGGCCTGCGGGACGCCGCGGCCGCGCGCGACGCCGCCGCGCTGCTCGCGCCGCCCGCGCTGCCCGGGGACCTGCTCGACGGTGCGCGGGGGATGGGGGACAGGGGGACGGGGGGGGGGGACAGGG
>DWNE01006301.1:0-13176 GCA_018249875.1 Cecropterus toxeus
GTGTAATACATGTATTTTTTATCAGATTATAGTAGCAAACGAGGGTGCAGTCCACCAGATGGTAAGTGGTTACTGCCGCCCATCTGTAAGCAACGTCATACAGAACAGGGGTTCTATCTGAAGTCGATCACAGATGCGTTGCTACTCTCGAAAACTAAGAAGGTCGTCTCATGTATGAGTGAGATAATAAAAGTGCGTATTTTTTTTATTAGCATAAAAAAAATTGGGGTGAGTACCGAAAATATCCAAATAAGTTTTATACCCTTATTCGTTGAATAAACGTTTATTCATCGGAAATCAACTAGCGCCAAGTTAAAACGGTCGCCTCATAAAGAATTGAGTTGCATGTAGTAATAATGATATAAATATGATAATGTTTTAAAATATTTAAATACATGTTAATATTTATTTGAGTTTCAAGTAGCGCTTGTAGTTTTAAGGGTTTTTTCTAATATTATTAAGTGTAAATGCACCTTTTGGTAATGACCAAAAGTATTATCATCTTTTAGCATTTTGTAATGGATTATATTTAAATCACACCACAGAGTGAGTTATTGTAAGAACACAATATGTATAAGAAAATTTAGAATACGATAGTGGCTAGATCAGGGATGATGAACCAATGACACAATATTCTGGGCACACCATGTCTTTATCTATCCAGGCACGAGGGGTGATTTTTAGATTTGACATATATGGTATGTCATTAAAAGTTAATTTTATTTTTGACGGGTGGGGAAGGGGGGGGGATATAAGTTTATGTACGGCCGCCATCTTGGAAAAACCGTTGCAAGGGGTTTTTGCTGTATCGTAAAACGCATGCTTATGCCTAAAAATAATACGTTAATACATAAAGGTTAGCCGTCCCTGGGATAGAATATTATCTTGCTATAGTGTACTAATATGTGTTGTAGTAACATTTACGCATATAATTTATATTGTAAAATATGTTTAGCATATTGTTGTGAATATTTTGTATTTGTTTACTGGATAACCAATAAACGTTTTAGTAACAAAATATGTTTTTTATTTTAATATTCCTTCAAAATGACATTCATTTGTGATTAAGTAATTTGTCTTGGTTCTTTTCTGGTCTTATAGATTAATAGAATAGTCTTTCTATCTCATGGCCATATAATTATAGCACATGCAAGTAAATCAAACATGTGTACATTGACATGTATACTTATATAAAATAATGTATGTTGCAAGCAATGAGCTTAAGCCGTTACATAATCGCCTAGCCTATTAACTAACTTTTGAATTTTCTCATTCAGCTAGAGACATATTTAGGGTATTTTTTTCGGGTGCGTCTAATTTTAAATTTCAAAAACAGCGAAATTTTAGAGGATTTTGATAAGAACGGAGGAATTTTTTAAACACAATGAACATTCGTTCGAGTTATAATTATCAAATAAAACAAATATAATATTTAAGTCTTCATTTTATTGTGAAGGTTGTCACCTAATATAATGTATAGGTACAGTATAATAAGCTTACAATGTATTACTGTATTTTCGTTTTGTATTCGTAGTAGAGGCGAATAATACCTACAATATTGTCGAAACGCGAGGCAAAGGTAACATTATTGAATATTTTTATGAAGGCTTACTAAATATAAGTACTGAATAAATTGTATTTTACATACATGAAGAAATATACCTTAATACTAAAGAAAATATTTCTCCTATAATTTGCGTTGGATCAGGACATAACAAGATTCGGAAAGGTAAAAAAATCTGTAATAAAAATTTTATCTATGTTAATTTTTAATTTCGAAATGTTGCCTTGTTGATACCCGACTGTTTTTTTCCATAGATATAGGATGATAGCGTAGCGAAAAATTCTAAGTCTATGGTTTTTTCATAATCTTGAAGTCGCAAACGAGTTTGCGATTCAACTGATAGTAAAAATCTACCTGTTATCAGCTTCATATACAACAGAGATTCTACGTGAAGTCAATCAGATGTTCAAGATTACGACGCTACCTTGAGCAGTAAAATGGTCGCTTTTTATTCAAGTCCTCAGTACATATAATTTTGGGTCACTAGTTTTCTGCTGATATTAGGCTCAATTTCATAAAATATATGGAGGTAATTTATATTCAAGAAGCGTTTTTGAAAAAGGGAGATCTTTTGATGAGTTGTAGGAGGTCGCCATATATTTATGAAAACGCAAATATTAATTTTCACTGAAGTTATCTTAGAAGCTTGGATAAATATGAGATCTTGCAGAAACATCGATAGCGTGATTCAAATGTACTAGTGGCGTCATCTCTTGACTACATGTGGAAAGTTGCTAGAGAATTAAGTTATTTTACAAGCCGACCAAGCTAACTAGACGAATGTCAAACGTGACGTCACTCGCAAGCTCGCGAGTACTCATGACAAAAAAATAGCAACAATATTTTTTTGTGAAATGTAGATTCCAATGAGATGTAAATATTCATAAATTTCCTTTTTTAATTAATTATTAAACTTAAATAACGCCTTTTTAATTATTTTGGTTATCATTGAAACAAAAACTAATTAGTACAACAAATTAATCTTCGCTTATTTATTTTCGCTTTTTTAATAAACACAATAGATAAGGGAGTTTAGGCGCGAACGCTACTAGGACGAGGGCGGGGTATGACGGGACCGGGGAGGGAGACCGCATTCCTCCCGTTCGTCTAGTAAGCTTGGTCAAGTAGTATATTTTTTAAAAATCGATTATTTTTATTTTCAATTTTGACGACCAAAAAAAAATGGCAATATCTATAAACTTAACTTAAGGAGAAAAAAAACGATTAATTTAAAATCGATTATTTATGGTCAAGAAATCGATTTCTAAAAATCGATTATTCTACAAAAAATAATCGATTTTTGAAATAATCGATTATTTTTTCACATCCCTGGCTCTATTATAACTGTTACCATTTGCCTCGTGTTCAATGACTTATAAAAACATGGATCTAACTGGCTAAATATATTCATGATAGCCTCGTTTGCGATTATAATATTTATGATCTTTACAAGTTAATATAATTTATATTATTGTAATTTAAATATATTTTATCTGTGCAATGAAATTGAGCGCGGAATTTGAACTATAATTGTCTCTGCATAAAATATAATTTCTTAATTACATACATATAATATTATAATATCTATGGATAGCGAACAATATACATTTTAAATAGGTATTTGCCAAAGTAAAGTCAATTTTGAAAATGGTTTTATACACGTAATAATTGATATAACGCTACGTAAGTGAAAAATATGGCATCATAAATTATAAAACTTAATTATATTACAATTTTAATATTGTTTAAAACAAGACAATTGAAATTATATATAAGGGAGAATGTGAAAAACAATAATACATTTTTAGTACGCAAATAATTACGCAAAATTTGACACAAAAATAAACTTAAATTAAATGTATTATCATAATGAAGCAGTCTAACAACATAATTGATATTAACACATTTTAAAAAATCCGCTAGAAGGTTAAAAAATCACTTGAAAACTATAACATTTTATATGCAAAAAGATTACTTTGTTTTCGAAAAAAGCTATTACTGCAAGACTTCTGTCTATTTAGGCATTTTTAGGAGTTAGTATCTAAATGCATAATCGTATTTGTCTAAATATTGTTTCGCCCAAAAGTGATTTGAAAATTATTCAACATAAGCAAAAATATTTTTACATCCTAAAATGTTTTAGCCTAGAATTGTCACTTTTAGGAAATTTGTCTAGGCAAAAAACTATTGATCATTTTATAATCATTTCGTATTGTTTACAGCAATAATGGCTGTATATTCTCAATTAAATGACTCAGACTATATGCAACGTTATTGGAAAATCATTTTCCTGAAATGAAATTGAACAAAAATTATTTTTTAAATTATTTAATCACGTGGTACTCTACACCTTTTGTAAAATAAAATAGAATAAATATTATTTTATTTTTGTGTCATATTTTGCGAAATATTGCTTACTATTGTATGCGCAAATTTGGTTTATCTCATATATGTATATAAGCACATATAAAAGAAAAATTTAATGCTGAAATCCGGCCGTGAAACCACAGTTTTAAGTACAAAATCAATCAAATGAGTAATATTTCAAAAGTAACTTAATAACTCATAACAAAAATCATTGTCTCAGGCTATTCGGAGGGATTTTCAAATAATACGGTCGTGTCAATTTCTATCATATATCACAGACAAGCCAACATGAAATTCAGCAATCCAAAATACGTATGTACACAGCGGATACCCGTCTTAAAATAACATGTTGTAATTAAAACATTTACTGCGAAGTTAGATATTATACAGCCCAAATATTGTATCATTAGCTATATTTATTTAAATATCCCACGCTCGCTTCCTTAGCGATCAAAATCAGATTTAATATTAATAAAAATTGTTTTAAATTAATTTTCTGATTTTGAACGTTCAGTTACCGCGCGTGACATGGTGTCGATTTGGTCACTTGGAGAATAAGATAATTTTATTAACTATTTTATTTCTCTACGTGCAAAATGTTTTGTTAACACCTGTTAAAAGTTCACCAGACAGTGACACCCTGTTCGAAATATATGAAATAATATTCGCGATATACAAAAATAGGAAAAATTATACTTCGTCTACACTTAACCAGCACTGATATGCGTCAAAACGTCACAACTTCGATTAAATTAATTTAACGCCTCTCGGGCCCACGTCCTCTTCAAAACTAATATTTTTAGTTTAGAAAACTTATTAAATTAATTGCATATGTAATGAAATGAGAGTGTTGCGTATTTATTAGCGATTGAGCATTTAGTGAACTGACGATACCTATACTTTTGATCCTTCGAGCCAGATGAAACAAAGAAATACTAAGAAAGATCACAAAGACACTTTTTTCTGACGAATATAAGTTCGTAACTTAAAATATGTAATAATTATATTGTGGCATAAAATATGTACACAGTTGTCAATTTTTTGTTCCAATAATACTCTAGAAATATTTTCACAAGTACATCAGTTCACTAAACACTTAACGCTAACATCGACAGTGGTTGACTTATAATGAAGACTTACGTAAGAGGTTAAATTAAGTTTGTTACTTGTGCATTTTACATATTACGATCCTAATCGCTACAGTTTCAGTATTTATCTAATTGCATATACTATCCTATGACAATGATTACGAGCCCTGTACATTTAAATGTAACATATTTTTGAGATTCGTTTAAATGTACATATTTTTCCACAAATAAATATACAGGGAGTGTCCACGTCCTATACTAATTAATTGTAATCTCACTTGTTTTTTGATTATATAATTAAATTCTAATAGCTTTATATACTTATAGCAATTATTTACATTACGATAACGATTATTTCCAACATTAATAATATATTCCGCGAAAGCAACTCCAAATTATTATTGTTCTCAACACTATAGTCGCCATGAGTTGTATAAGGTATTTTCGATAATCAATCCAAGATTGCATACATCGCGATTATTTACCTAACTTACCTACATACTTATTTACGAATAAATCATTGACAAAAGAAATTTAAAATTCGTTATTTTTTACTTACAATAAATTACAAATATGGGAAAATTATGATGCAACGTATTTTTGTAGAAACAATTGAATTGAAAGAATTACGATTCTATTGATTTTGGAAATACAGAAGAGAAGAATGGGCAACCTTTTGTAAGGCGATTTACATGACTTAGACGTACGTTGTACATACAATATTGAGTATTGAACAAGTGAATTTGTATGTATTTGTACTTTCAAGTATCATAAAATAGGCTAGGGCATATGTTTGCTATGACACTACGTCGTCTATACTTCTAACCTACTAAATGGTCCGATTTAGTACGAATCAAACATACAAAATTTATGTTTCGGGGTGAGATCATTACATGGACCCGTACACATTAAAAAACTCATTTCAATAGCGAGGCCAGCTCATTTTAACTTGAATATTAATACTGAAAGAAAGTTACATTTTCGACTACCAATCGATCTAAGTAGCTTTATACCATAATCCAAAACCTCAAGTTCTTTGCTCAGTAAGTAAGTTACGGTAGAAGACTTTATTCTAAAAGAAATAATGAATGTCATGCTATTCGTGTTATTGTCATAGAATAATTTATATTTTTATAATCAAAAAACTATTTGGTAAGTTGTAAGTTGGTCTTGGAGAATGGTATAAAGCCGGCATCAGTATAATGTTTATATTAATTTTATAATACAACGGTATATATGAATGATGGATATAATAGTAATAAGCTATGAATAGCTTATATCATACTTGAGCCACAGAAGTATATAATATATTATATTAATATTTGTTTTCTATTTAAAGCTCTTAGATTTCATGCGAGTTTAATTTTCGCATCGAATACCAAATGCCCGTAACAACAACGCAGTTGCAATATAAACTTGCGTTCTAGGGCGAGTAATTTTGATTTCAATAAAGATAACTGCTATTAATCCAGTATAGAATAACTAGAATATATTAAGTTAACAAAAGCTTCGCTTTTGGCCTTTGCTGGATACATACAAAACCCAGTTCCAGTAAATCCTTAACACTCACTAGAGTTCGTCAAGAAGGTCACTTGTTTACTAACAGCACTTAACAAATGTTCATTTCAAAATCATTGTTCATTCGCTAAATCACATCGGGAATTTGTCCGTAAAATTAGTCGATGCTGCATAATTACGTTAAGGCCAACGAACTGAAAGTAAACTAGCTACGATGTAGGATGTAACGGAATGCGTTTAAATAGTCCATACTTGCACTTTTTCTGCTATAACACACCAGCTAGCTTGGTCGTAGTAGGAGGATACCACGTGTAGGCTTTCAACGTACTTCTCGATGAGTTGGTCGAGTTCCCCTCGCTTGAAAACGTGGTAGTATCTGTGGTAGGTGACGGCGCCGCCTTCAGATGGTAGGCTGTCAGAGCCGTCGCTTAGAGAGGGCAGCAATGGGGCATGTGGGATCGCACGAGCTGGGACAACAGGAACGGTCGCAGTTTCCTCTGAACAGGAACGAGTATCTAACAGTTTCCTATCCTTCGAGCATTCGCTGCAAGAAGGTAACGATGCTAAGCTAGCGCATCCTAAGGAAGCTGTGCTGCCTGTCTTGTCCCGTCTACTCCAGTCGCTACCGGCGGAAGTGTCACTGGATTCGATCGAAAAACCAGACTTTAAGGGTGCTGTGCTTGTGCTCGATCTTGAAGTTATCGACTCTGGACTTATTTCCATTTTATCCAAGTCGCTTGAATCGGTAGACTGGCCCACTTTGAGAGAAGTTCGTTTGTCGGTGCTTGTGCACAGAGAGTCGACACTGATTTCTGATTCCAAGGAGTAACCGGTTTCAAGCGATTGACTTGTATCGTAATTTCCAGAATCTATAGTTATTTCTGGATTCCCGTTGCTAGAAGATATAGCGCTGTCCTCGTCTGAATTTTTCGTGTCTACGTCAGGTAATTTATCATCTATTATTGGTTTTACGTTGTATTGAATGTTGGCACAATTGTTAAGATATATGTCCTCATCGCTAGTAACTTTCATGGATTTCTTTAATTCTCTAAATTTTAAAATGACAGGATTCACATCTTTGGACTTCTTTTTGCTCTTAGTTTTGGAGCCACATTTTGGGAATAGTTTGTTGATGTCAGTCTCATGTGTATCGTGAATAGATACAAAAGCATTTTTATCATTCGCTTTTTCCGTGACTTGTACATCGTTATTCTTTTTAAATGGTTCTTCCAGATGTTGTAAGCTATCCGATAACTCATCTAATATTTTTTGCGTATTCCGGTCTTCTTCTTCCCTTTTTAATCTGAGCGAGATACTTTTTTCACTGCTGCTACTGCTTGGGAGATCAAAGTCTTCTTCATTTATTCGCTTAGAATATTGATCAATTTCTTGTAGTAATTTTTCACTTAGTTTTTCAGCGAATTCGTTTAAATGTTGACCTTGTTGTTCTTCAACCCAATCATCATCTTTTGCGATCATATCAGATTTACACGTTACTAGCGGTTCATTAGCTTGTATCCTATTAAAACTCTCTGACTTAGATATAGACTTCTCTGAATCAGTGCTGGATATAGAAATTGAGTCATATGGTAATCTTGTAGGGCTTCTATGGCTTTTACTCAAGTTTTCATCTAGAGACCTTCCTTCAGGTCGATTTGGAGATAACCTGTTTAAGCTCCAAGTTGAATTGCTGGTACTGCCCTGTTTAGGTGACCGATCTTTTGATCGTCGACCAGGTGAAAGTCGTTCTAGGCTCGAAGAGCTTCCACTAGAGCTGGTATGAGATTGAGATCGTGACTTGTCCTCTAATATCCGAAGATCGCCTGGTGATAATTTATTTAGACTCCAGTTGCTGCTACTGCTACTGCTAGAAGCACCTTGAACAATAGCCATTGCTTCAGCGCTTTCAATCTTCTCAAGATGCTTCCTTTTGGACCTTGGGCTGGATTGAATTACAGTTTCGCATGTTTCATCCAACGAATGAGCTACTTCGGCTACGGCCTCGATTAGACTTTGGGGAGCAGCAGGTGAAGGAGAGGGTGATTTTTCTGGTACTACTGTTTCTTCTTTCTTCCCTTCTTTTGTATTCGGATTCGGGAGATCTGGAATAGTAAAAATGTGGAATGTTTAAGATATTTTATTGACAGCAACTACTTATATTTTTGTAAGACAAAACAAAAACATGATTGCAACGACTAAGTCGCCAAGCCACGCCGATTTTAGACCATTGTGATTAATAATTGCTATTAACAGTAACAATTAGATAAGCTAAACTTAGGTGCACATACACTGAAGTGTGCATGAAGTTTAGTTATTAATATTTGTCGTCAGATTTTTATGACCTATACAAGCCACTCTAAACAATCTATAACCAACAAATTCTAGAAGGATGCGTGCAATATGCGATGTTGTAAATAATTTATTCCTTGTCTGAAGAAATGAATACTGTACCTAATGTAGCAAATAAATAATTACCTTTTTCCATAGCAGTTTTGCGTAATTCTTCTGGGATGACACTGATGACACTATCTACTGAATCTGGTGAGGACACACCGCTTGAATCGCTATCCATATCATCTGTTGCTGGGTTAAATAGTTCTAGAGACATTAGCTTCGGGTGACTTTTAGCAATTGGTTCAGATTTGTTAGTACCCCGTACTATTGGGAATGGTTGTCGTCTACTATAATTTATTGGAGGTATTCCCTTGTTAAGCATCTCTTTTATTTGTCGTATTCTTTCTTTTCTTTTTCTTTCTGCACTTCTACAATCGAGAGTATCGATTGTTGATTTATTGGTATCTTTCGGCTTGAATTGCGGAATTTCTGGCAGCTCTGCAACTGTCTGCAAGGTTATCTTAGGATAAGGTTTGACATCCTGTATTACACGAGGTTTTATATCATTTGTTTCGGCCGTCAGCTTATGTATTTCTTCAATATCTTTATTTATTTCTGCAATTAGTTCTTTGGTTATTTCAGTGGGTGTTTCTTCTTCTTCTTTAATGGGTGGTATTGGGTCTATTTCCTCGAATATATCAATAGGAATCGTTTTGTTGATTAGTGGTGGTGGTTCGGCTATAATTACGATTTCTTCTGATTCTTTTGGCGGAGAATTAGGTTGACTCTTTGATTGAGGCTTAATTGGTGATGTTGATGTAGCGTTTGTCGTAGAGTAATTTTTCAAGCTGTATTGGGTTACAAGGATTTTATTGACTGAACCTGGCGTTTGGACTGCGTTAGGCGATGACGGTGGCCTGATTAATGGGAAAGCCTGTTTTATCCTGGGTGAAGGTAGTCCCGGTGAACTTTTCATTCTAGGCGATGTTGGTACTGAAGATACTTTCAGTCTGGGTGAAGTAGGCCCCGGAGATAAAGGTGTAGGTGATAGTGGATCTCCAGATCCGTCAGCTTTTGGTACATATATTACTGATGCGAAACTATCTTCTGAATCCACACTTGTATCACTTTGGAGACTACTGTCTTTAGAAGAATCTGAACCATCTTCTCGGGAATGTCTTCTTTCTGGGTAATTTTTGTCATTATTTGCATTATTGTCGCTCGGCGTAGGAACTTCTGGTACTGGTCCATGGCTTTTCCAGCCTTGGAGCATTCTGACAAATACAGTCACTTTATCTATATTCGTTGTTGACGTTTTGAACTTACTAGTGAGGCCGTTTTTAAGAGACTGGAATTTTTTAGCAGTGGTCGCCGACGTTGAGAAAATGGAGTCGCGTATTGAGTCTAACGCGCCAGGTCTACGGTATAAATATTCCTCATTTAACGATGCTTGTTTTTGAATATTTTTTCGTAACCGTTCTTTTTCTCGTAATCGTTCCGCTGACATTAACTCTTCATTTAGCGATGTCTGTTTAAAGACACCTGGTTTCTTTGACTGCATTTTTAAGGTGTGAATTTTGAAATTCGGCATTTCTTCTACCATACTTTTCATATCAGTCGGTTTATCGAGATCTTCATCTGCATCGTCTTCATTTATCGATTTTTTCTGTTTTACTAATTTCGGTTTTTTGCGTTGTTCTGTCGCTACGATTGGTGGTGGTTCTTGTGGAGCTGGTTCGTTGTCGTCACCTCCAAGGCTTGGGAGGCTGGACCGTGATCGTACAAGTGCCCTCCGTTCTATGTCCGCAATATCGGTTAAGCTTCTAGATTTTAGAGTGGATGACTCGGAAGGTTGTGAGACGAGTCTTGGTGGGAGAACTTCATCCAGACGTCTTAATTCAATAGGGAGGTCTGCGGCTGGTGGTTCTGGTCGGATACAAGGCCGCGGCGTCACTCTAGTATTGAGTCCCCAGGAGGGTAGGAACGATCGACGGCCAGCGAGCCGCTGAAGAGCTCGTCGTACGAACGAGTAACAAGTTTCATTGGGCGACGAAAGAGACGATGAGCCTGGGGAACCGTCTCGACTTTTCCAGGGCTCGGAAATGCTGAAAAATGAAAATAACGTATTAACAAGTTTACTTTTTCATGACCAAGACTTTGGAGTTCAGTGCAATCAATCTTAATCTTAATAACTACGTTAACGTAAGTATGTGATATTTAAATGTCATAATTGATGTACTTACTGATCATTGTCAACAGAAAGAAATCTGGGTGCCGGCGTTGGTGGGCAAAGAGTTGCAGGTCGATGCCAAGGGATTAATACATCCTGAAATATTATTAAAATCACTTTTAGTAATGAAAATATGTCAAAAGTCAGTTGTCTGGATTTAAATACCTCTGTAATAATAAAACGGCTCTATTTTACATTTTGCTAATTACGTAGTTATATAGTATCCTTTTTATTATTCGGATTCGATATCAGGACTTCCGAAATTTTATATCTCATGTCCAAAATCGTGCACTAATTAAAATATACAAATATGTTACTATTGTTCCATTTCGACGCTCATTTTATAAATTTTTATTATGTGGTATGAGGATTTATTAATACATCATTCTTCCAAAATTGTATAATGCCCCATTACCATACAATCATGTATTCGTTCATCAATATCAAGTAAATTTATGTGTAGTTAATTTTAAAACTAACTCTATGTAAGGGTTTTTTTGAAAAGATGAATTTGACTGATGTTAGTGTAAAATGTAAAAAATATTTGTTAACTATTTTGAAAGTGTATTAAAGTTGAATAAGGTTGAATATTTGACTTGTGACTATGATTTTAATGACTCGTGAAGGTGCTAAAACCATTTTTCTAACCTGTGAATGAAAGTTCCGTCCCTCGTGCTCCATGGCCCATACAGTCAGTAGTAAGCGTCCACCGATCCGGGTGACTCTAGCCAGCTCCCGGAGAGCCATCGCGCGGCGCTCCACCGTCGCGAAGTGGTGTATCACCGCGATGGATAGCACCGCGTCGAAAGACTCATCGCGGAACGGTAAGCATAGGTTGTCGCATACAACCACCTGAAAAAGATAATATATTAGAAAAGTTTGTAATAAATTAGTTCGCTTTTGACAGTTTAAGGGAAGATTTTGTCAGAAGATTATAGTATATCGCTTGTGATTTACGTGTGATTTACATTGATGTTGTACGAAATATGTATAATAGCGAAATATAAATATATTTTTGGGAACTTACTAAGATGAAATATAAATCTATAGATTCAGAAAATACTGATAGAGGATAGCATCTATTTAAACCTCTTTCCCACACAACTAGCTATTGTCTAATTGTCGCTATAAACTTTATCTAACAGTGATTTTACTATTATGTTATATATGATGATATTATATGTGTATTATATGTCAAATTGTCAGGCATTGTCATAAAGGCACGGCGGTTCAGCAGCCCGGGGCCTTAGGTTGAGTATCCGACCGGGTTTCAATGTTCATTTTGTGTTCCTAGTGAAAACAGGTGACGGCCAATTTTTAGGTGTTTAGGTGGAACTGTATACATTTACCTAATGTTCACAGTCAATCGTTGCAACACACTTGTTGTTTATTATGTTCACTGCTCTATTTAAAGCCTTATTTATTTATAAATGGCCATTAGGGAGCTGTGACCACAACACAATTAGCTCATCGGATACCACCCACACTCCAATTATGTAGGTGATATTTGTGGAACGCATAGGCCTGATTACCCCTGTCACATCCGGCCTACAATAGATCTAGCATTTGTTATGAGATAATCGGCTGCATTGGTTTTCGTAGGGCTTCGTGTTGCATAAGCAGTGGTTTATTCTCTTGATGAAGGGATTATACGATATAGACGCGTAAATATATAGATTTATTCGGATGGGGTTAGTGGAACGATATTCTAAAAAAAATTAAATTCAAATTAGGTTATATTTTTTTTTAAGTGGCTTGATACTTAAATCTTAGCCCAGCAGCTATATATCTTCGGATTAGGCTATGGTGGAGGAGGTAGGAGAACTAAGGGACCCAACCCACCCACAAACAGCTATTCAAGCCCTCCAAATCCTCAAACCAAAAAACCTAGACCAACTTGATTGATCTGAGTCCTAACAGAAACAAAGTAAAACTAGATGTCTCTCTTCTCATAAATAACTTTATTCATACTAACGCTTTCTACACTCAAAGCCCCAGAGTAGGATTTTCTCCTGTGTCGTGGGTGCCATGGACACACAAAGACGAATACATAAACACCCAGACCCAGAACAGAA
>DWNE01006302.1:0-13176 GCA_018249875.1 Cecropterus toxeus
AACGAACTGACTGCTGGCGCCCCCGAAGATATGAGGAGAACCAATCCAAGGCAGAGGGGGAGAAGTGTAAGCGGACATTCTTAACATTACTCAAGTATTTCTTTAGAAGAAACAAAACCTCAAAATATGAATACGACACTATTTACGTCGGCGCTATATGAAAAATTCTGTAATTCGGTCGGATTTGGAAGTGCACTTCAAAATCCGACTGAATTACAGAATTATACAGCTTTTTCTATGCAACTATGTACTAGCTAGATTTAATAGATTATACGAATGGAGTTTGGATAAAACTTTCATGTGAGGAAAGATATGTACGAGTGGTATTATTACCTTCATAAGGGTAAGAATAAATCGTTTTTCTCTGTAAAACCGGACCCAGCAATTGGATAATAATGGGTTGACTAATAATACCTAGGTACCTCCTCAGTCCTGCTGAAGTCTTCAAATTTTAGCTTTTGACCTTGTTTAAGTCAGGATAGGAAATCAAATTAGGATAAATAATAAACTTGAATTTGTGTTGTAGCTTATAGCATGGCTTCATATGTCAATTAAAGCAATCATGTATCATTAATAAAGATTGGCTATTAAGATCCAATTAACTCCATTAAGGAAATCTTAGTAATGCCAATGTATCCTATATATATTTGAGTTTATTGCGACAATTTATCCAATTGGGAAAAGGTCATAGTACAAAAAAATACAAAGTCTAAGAGACGCGTTTAAGAGTTCAATATGAAAAACCTTTGGCACGCAATTTTTGATACGGTCTTTCATTATGTTTAAAGCAAGTTTAACTTTCAATTAAACAATTATAATGGGACTTGGTACTTGCAACTTTTGCTCTTAATACGAGTTTATTGTCGTCAGTCAATTATTGTCCCAAAGGTCACGGGTCTTCTTTCAGATTGAGAGAGTGTCAGTGCCATAGTCCATTGCGCTCGCCAAGTGAGAATTAGTAGACGATTTTTATTCGTTTACTTAAAACGTAAATATAATATAACTGTTTACGTTTTCGCCAATACATTGCAAGGTAACCAAGAGTAACCAAGGTAAGAGGTATTGACCAAGAACACTGGACTTCGCTGGACATAACTGTGCCCTTAGTACAAGTTTATTATGTTTCCTTAAACACAAACATTGTTTACGTTTTCGCACGAATTGTAAGGCACTCGTACTAAGACATTTGGACTGTCACAGTAACGTTTGGGCGAAGCGTAAACAGTGATCGAATTGACGAAACGTAAAACACACGTGCAAAGGGAATAAGCTGGACATATCTGTGCTCTAACTGTGCTCTAAGTACGAATGTCTTATGTTTCCTCAAAAACAATCACTGTTTACGCTTTCACAGGAAACGTTTTAAACTCGTACATAGACAACTGAACTACAGCTACAGCTACAGCGAAGTATGAATACACATATAATACTGTACAGTATTGCGGCAGTAATGACAATGACAGGCCATCTCCGGGCCTCTGGCACACGGCCAACGCGGCACGCGCGATTCGCCGACGTCATGACGGCGACCGCGGGGTACACTTTTCAGAGAATTAGCATAAATATGCGCAAAGAATCGTATTAGGCTCCGTATGCAAAAATAAGCAAAACATACATGAATTACGTTAATTCGGACTCAGTCTGTTGCAACCATGGATGTATATAATACTTTGGAGAAGAATTAGGTGATCTAAGAGAGGGGGAGGGGATTAGGGGCCCGGGCATAGGTGGGATAAGAAAATATCTTCAAACAACACGGCTTTTTTGTCGTCAAATTTCTTCAACAGATTTCTTTTTTGCCGATATATGCCGCTGTAATTTATAGTCAAGATATTTTTTCGCTGTTTAACAGAGCTTGTTCGGGACCGTAAGTGTATTATAATAAAAATTAAATTAAATTAATGCATAGCTGACCTCATTGCATTGGCTGAATTTTCGCATAAAAATTATAACAAAATCAATTAATCTTTATGAAAGTTTTTATTTTGCAATATATGTGTCGTCACTCTAGCAAGCAAATCTCTCAGATGTGGTGACTATGGGTCCAAAACTCATGAAATTCTTATGACATAATTTATGGATGGCCCTTACAACATTTCCGTCAGATTTTTTCATAATAGTTATCCGAAACCATCATGTCAAATGTGTATTGTCCCCTAAGACGTATTCTGGTAAACGCTTACGCCATAGCAACCGCTAAAAGATTAACGTCAGCCGTCCCAGTTCGCACAGTTCCGTTGTATGCACCCAAGATGTATTGCCAAACGTCTGAAATTGCTACTAATAGCCCTTACTTGCAACAAATATTAATGAGAAATTATTTAGGTCGGTGCTTAACTAAAACCCCGGGATAAATTAAACAGAGGAATAGTAAAATGGTTTGATAATAAAAGATATCAAAAGAGTTTCCTATAATACCTGAAACATATAAAATATAAATAAAAACGACCAAGTGCGAGTCGGATTCAGACACTAAGAGTTCCGTACCATCGTCCAAAAAACGGCAATAAATGGAGTGGAGGACCCCATTACCTGTTTATTTATAGCGGAGAAAAACGGGTACATGATCTGTGAAAATTGCAACTATCTAACTATCACGGTTCATAGATTCAGCTTGGGGACAGACAGAAAGACAGACGTACAGCGGAGTGTTAGTAATAGGGTCCCGTCACGTTAACTTTTGGGTATGGAACCTTAAAAAACATGCATAAACTTATAAGCGTAGCTGTACATGGGATGCGTATCTACCTATCTACCTATACGATGCGATTATTACGTCCTCTCACGTCGAATAAATGACGTTAAACAGACAGATGGAATACACGAGGGCCATATATCATTTCCCTTTGACGAATAGCTGCCACCAGTCACTTGAGCGATCCCATAGTGAGCTCGACCGCTGCCAACATCCACATCGTAAACTTGCCCTGGTTTCCAGCTGCCCGATAAATAATTTAGCATAAATACTATGTTCCTCACATTGAATAATAAGCGAAGACTAAATTTTTTAAATATAATAATTATTATTATTTTAAATCTAATCATTGAGCAAGTGGAACACTTGTCGGCACGATATTTACATCAAGGAAGACCCGGCTTTGTCTTTTTTGAAAAGAAAAAACACTGATCACACACGTCTTTGATTAATTATTATTTGTTTATTACCCGACTAGTTAAGAAGAAAGGCAATGTTCTTCGAGCGTATGTATGCATATATGTATGTACGTAGTTATGTATATTTGTATGTTTGTATGTACCTATGTCCATTTCTTTGGCACGCGTCACAGCTCAAACGGCTTGACAGATTGTGACATATCATTAGGAGATAGGCCATAGGCTACATACTTTTGTTGGAATTGGTGTTTTATTAATACTTAATATGTCGCTGTAATTGATGATTAAGCCCGGTGTTACTTGCGTAAACTTAATAGATAAAAGTCAAAGTTATAATCAAGTTTATAGTATAGAATAGGATAAGTTTTGAAATGTTATATTTATACGATACTTAATGTGTGGCCAATTTCGAATAAGAATCTGATCTTATTTAGAGTTCATGACAGATAATAATCTTA
Organism: Cecropterus toxeus; assembly: GCA_018249875.1. Lineage (NCBI taxonomy): Eukaryota > Metazoa > Arthropoda > Insecta > Lepidoptera > Hesperiidae > Cecropterus > Cecropterus toxeus. The sequence goes on from DWNE01006302.1 coordinate 3,573, forward strand.
GACAGCAATAAACAGTTTACGTGCGGTAATGTAGCGACTCGCTACATTACTAGCGAGCCCCTTGTTTTTTTTATAGATATTTGTTACTGTCGCCCATGGACATGTAACCAACTTCATAGGGAACAGGGGCTCTATATCCATCCATCCATCACAGATGCGTTGCTACTGCCGAGGACTGAGATGGTCGCCTTATATAAAAGTGAACCGGCAATCACACCCTTCCACCGAAACGCAAGAACTGCTTCACGCTAGAAATAGGTGTGGCAGTGGTACTTCCCCGGTCGAACTACGTTGGTTCTACCACTTGGGGAAATGCATTGTACTGCAATTTCAGAAAATAATGTGGTCATAGGTAAGAATCGTATTATTACATAATTTAAGTAATAGAAATGTAAGCGTGTAAAGCCTGCGCACAGTATTCTACATTCCTAACCAATGGTCTTTCTGTATTTTTATTTCTAGTATCATCATATTAAATTAAATTTCGATTAAAACAATCAAATCTCCACCCACCTAACTAGTTATTTATAACCAGATAATAGAGATAAATAACATCGTGTTCGTGAGTGGCGGCTTAGGCCGATTTATATAGCATGCCGGATGGCATACGCCGTCAATGTCAAGGCGAAACGTGTGCCACTAACGCAAATAGACTCGCACGCATTAATTGGTACGTACTATTAATATGCTGAACCTCTGTGATTGACAGCTCCAATTAACCTTCGCTGGATTTACATGGCACTGGGTGGCCTCGCGGTATTACGCGAAGAAGCAGTGTCGTATTAAGCCAGCGCGGGGCCTGTATCAAATTCCCTCAGGAGGCCTAAAGGCCTTAAAGGTATTAAATACCTCCCAACTCTGTCACAAATAAACTTTTCTGGATTTAATATGGGCAAATTTAAAGAAGACACTTTCAATATCGAGTTCTTTAAGCAAATCAAATGCCCGTAGCATTTGCTACTCTTGGCACTGAGAATAAGGGTTATGTTTCTTGAGCATATGTGTCTTTTTTACTATATGAAAGAAGCAAACGAGTATGCAATCCACCTAAAGTTTTTTTTTATAACAATGGAGTAGCAAATAAGCATGCAGTCCAGCTGGAGATAAGTGTCCACTGTTGCCCATGGACATTTGTAATTAACTCCAGATAAGATCAGTGTTACCTTACGTTAGCCACAGATGCGTTGCTACCTTGAGGACTAAGTTGCTTCGGATAAGTATGTCTCCCTTATCACACCTTTCAGACCAGAACACCGGTTCATAATACTGCTGTTATTAGGCAGGAATAAGTGTGACGGTGGTAAACGCTCATAGACGCTTTCTACACTCATAGCCCTACACTAGGATTTTCTTTTGTGTTGTGGGTGCCATGGACAGACAAAGACGTACCTATACACAAACACCCAGATCCAGAACAGAAATCCAAACTCAACATTCAGATACCTCTCTGGCCGGGGATCGAACCCGGGACAGACAGCGCGTTAGATTGATATGGTAATCGCTCGGCCACGCGGGTCGTCACGGCGCTTCCGGTGGTGGTGCTCCCGGAGTCGAACCACAAAGAGTTCTACCGCCTTAAAATGTATGTATGTATGTTTTTATGTAAAACCTGCCTTAATGTATGAAATAGCTGTGCCACGCAGTTTCACCCGCGTTTATTAGAATCTATTAAAAAACAAATAAACATAGTTTGATGTTATATAGCCTAAAGTTTTTCTCGATAAGTTTACTATTCAACACAAAAAAATCTATCCGTACCAGTAGTTCCTGAGACTAGCGCGTTCAACCAAACAAACTCTACTGCTTTATAATATTAGTATAGAAGTATAGATATGAAACTTATTTTTAGCTTATCGATATCAAAAACCTTTTTAAATCCGACTCCTAATTTCATAAATGTAGTTTTTGAATAATATTTCTGCAGGTTATTATAGACAGTACTTCTTAACCCTATCCATTATAAGGTGTCATCAATGCAGAGGTATATCGCGTGCTCGTTGGCCGTAAAATAAGATTTGGTGCACCCCATAGGCAAAGCGCTGAAACTTTAGATAGCGCTAAGTCTGTTATAAATTAAGGTCACCTTATGTACTTCGTTCATATCGATATAGGCGAAAATAGTTAAAACTCACGCACTTTCCAAGGGGCTAAATTAATACTTATTTTTTGGTATTTGAGACTAGATATTGTTTTTATTTGATGTTTTAACATAGCTTACAAAATGTAGAAAGTGAAAAATAAAATCGGGATGGACGGATATATATTACAATCACAACAACAATCAATCTCAGAGGTTCAGTATCATTATTTAGTGGTGGTTATCCTCTTTCGAGAACGTTGGTGAAGTATCAGGCTGGCAGGTCGCTTAACGATTGCACTGAAGACGGAGATATTTTTGTATCTTTTGCCTATATATGTATGTATATAGCCAAGAGTAATAGGATCTAAATTGTTATACGAATTAGTAACATCGTTAAATCATTAAAAAAGAAAATTAGACTGCTTAAATCTAAATTTAATTTAACGCTCATATTAGTTTTTGTATATTAGTCAACTAAAAGAATTACAATATATATATTTAGATAGGTCTATTTACTAGCTTTCATTGAATACCTATATTGTAAAAGTAGTAAGTAAAAAAGTAGTACCTCCCCCCCTTTTATCTCTATTTCCAGGCGCCATTTTTAAAAAAATATATAGCCTATATCACTATGAAAATTGAGACGATTTTAATATATGTCATACGTCATAATCCGTCAAGCCCTGGGCTGCAACGCGAGTCAAAGAAATGGACATACATACAAACATACATACGCCCGAAAAACACTGACGCATTCGGGTAATTAAAACAGCAGCGACTTAATAATACACGTATACACATTCCAAATCTATAAGTTTGGGATATGAGACATGTATGATTTTGGAAAACATTGTTTCATGTATTTCCAAAAACATTTACTTAGCATGATTACTATTAGAATGATACGCGCGATAATGTTAAAAAAGCATTAAAATCCACCGCAAAGTAATCTAATTCATAGAAAAGTTTAAAAGACATTTGCTATTTGTTTTCATTGAAGTGCCATGATTTGCGGTTACCGCAGTCCACGACACTGAAACCAGCAAATTCTTAAGACAAGGGTGTTATCGCTGCGGTGTTGCGTGCTAAGCGGCAATACGATAGGATTTAGCGTTATAATAATTATTAGCAGTTTTGTAGCACGGAGCGGAAACGTCAAAATTTAAATAAAATATTGGCATCGGGGTGTCCGTCGACCGAATTTCAAAAAATATTTAAATGCGTTACGGTACGTCATGCGCACTTGTTACAAGCTTTTATTTAACGTATTGTGAATCTACTGAAGTTTTATCCAGTTATTTTTAACCTATGGAAATAACACGTGTATTTTTGATGGCAATGTAATAATATTTAATAAATTAATATTAAAAAAATGTTTTATAAACAAGTTTTTATTCGATGGCACTGAAAATAAAAAAGAAACTTTGTAAAACACGACTGGTGGAACTAAAAAAATAGTAAGGTATTTCGTTTTGGTAATATTCTTAGGATCTTGAAAATATACAATAATTTAAAATTACTGTAATACGTATATAATATTTGATACCCATATTGCTATGTTAATAAATAAAGCACCCTTTCTTCCTTTATGTTCTTAGGTGCCATATTTTAAATTTATATAATCTTTGTCACAAGAAGACATTTCCAATAATACTATAATTATATTATAACGTGTTATAATCTGTCAAGCCGCTTGGACTGTAAACGATGTCAAAGATAAATGACATACATACAAACAAACATACACTTGAAAAACATTACCCTTGTTCTGACGCAGTCTATAATAAATACTACAAATTATGTGTTACATTAGCACGCACAACTTCGTGCTATGCTGAAAATCAGGTGTTACATTGGCACGCATAAGTTCACTCCATGCTAAAACATCACTCATCCATTGAACCCAATTTTAAAACGCGCCTTACAAAAGTATAAGTTCAAAAACTTATTGTCTTTAAATAGGTGTCATCACTGCAGTAAGATCGCGTGCCGAGCTGCAATATAACAAGGTAAATGCAACCCGTCCACCTGGGCGGCTTCCGCGCCGCCCGCCTTATTACTGACATTAATTTATTTCTATCGGCTTTAAGTTACTTTGGAAAGTGAGCCGATTGCTATAAATGCTTTGGTTTTATTATTCGACGCTTCGCATTTGTTCATGCAACTGCTGACTTATTACTTATTAAACTTTTAAGTGTATTCATTAGTTAAGTATACTTCTGAAGAAAATTACTCGAGTTAATAACTGAAATACAGCAGTAAGAAAAATCTATCAAGCAAGAGTAGACCATTAGTATATGATGCAACATTCCGATATACATGTTTTTGTATTAGTATATCCTACAACTTTTATTATATTTTAGGTACTTTTTTATACCTAAACCTAACGATAAGGCAGACGGGCTACTTGATGGTAAGTAGTCACCGTCGCCTAGGGATTCGCAACACCAGGGGAGTCGCCAATGCATCGCCGGCTTTGAAGGAGGACTCTTTTTACACCTTTTTGAAGAGCCCCATGTCATGCGCACCGGGAATACCTCAGGAGGAAGCACATTCCACATCTTACACGTTCGTTGCAAAAACGAACGTGCAAACCGAACTGTAAAAGACCGCCACGAGTCCAGCTTTGATTGTTAGTTCTGGCAGCTATAGAGACTCATACCTACATACAGACAGCGGAGACTTGATAGATAGATAGATAGATAGATCATTTATTCCACACACAAGTAACATCTTATATAAAATGAGAACAAATAAAAGAGTATAAAAAAGGGCAAATAAAATATAAGAAAGAAAAAAAAAAGCTTATGGTGTGGAAAAGGCCATACTCAGCGTTTGCCGCTGTATTTAGTAATATATAATTTTATAAAATTACTACTATAAATAATATTGATAAGTACCTATACATGTGTAATTTATAGACATAAAATAAATCATTAAATTTAATTAAGGCAATAAGTTATTTATTACATGTATCACCTCCCGGCATCTTGTTGACTTTAATAAACAAAGATTAATAACACGACAAAAACACGAAAAGTCGAAAAGTAATAAACGTGCATGCACTAAAAATGAAAGGACCTGGATTCATTTCATGTTTTAAAAGTACTATATGCGTGCTATTTGCTTTTTCGAAAACGAAATTAGCATTACCTCATAATATTGCAAGTCAAAGGATTGTTTGCCTAATTGATTACGGAATTCACTCACTTAGCACCTGCCGATATTACAGTGTAACTTACATATCCGGGTACAAAAATTAATATAATTTAGAATTTAGAGAGAGAGCTGTAATAGCATAATGGTTGAAACTTGGCCTCTCAATCGAGGGTCCAAGGTTCGAATCCCAGGCTCGCACCACTGATTTTTCTAAAATGATGTACGTATTAGTATTTAATTATTATTGCTTTACGGGAAAGGAAGACTGCGTGAGAAAACCTGCACGTCCGTGAGTTCTCTAAAAAAAGAGTTCTTAAAGGTGTATGAAGTTTACCACTTCGCCCTTGAAATGCGCGGTGGACTATGGCCTAATTTCATTCTAAGAGAAGACCCGTACCCAGCAGTAGGACAACATTAGGTAATCAACAGTCGATAGAGTTTAGAACTACAAGTCTCTAAGAGGAATAGAGAATTTGAGCCCTACTATATTTTCCATCTCCATTTCAGTAGACAAACTTATGATCCCGAGATAAACTCCGAATTATAGGAAGATATAGAAATATCAATGTACTATAATAAACATTTACATTTTTATCTATCTTAATATTGACAAAATAATTAAATATTTTACAAAAAATAATCGGCTCTAAAAGTTAAACTCTAAAATTCAACTTAAATTTCTGAATGTAACGAAAAAACCTAAATATCCGTAATACGTACGTTACTCTTCTTCAGAGATACATGTAACCATTTAAAATGATTAGATTTTAGCCATCTAATAAACTTAATGTGTGTCATCTAACTCTAACTTTAAAATTGAGCAAAAAATACGGTTGTTGCATGGGAGCCTCTTTTAAATATTCATTAAATTAAGAGCTTTTATTTAACTTGCAATGTTTGTATGTGAGTGTTTGGGTCAAATCTTGCAAGCTGAATTTAACCCACTTCTCAGTGTCCGATTAAACTGAAATTTGGAAAACACATTAAGTTCTGATGACAATGCAATTATATGAAATCAATATTGTTGTAATTCTAAAATGGCCGCCGCAACAAAATGGCGAAATACATACTTTTGTCCAACCCACCCAATATGGGTATCAAGTGAAAGAGCTTAATTTGTGGAATTCAATACAATACGGAAAAAAGCTTGTTTTTAAAAATACTTTTTATAATAATTTATTGTATTCTGTTTTTAGTATTTGTTGTTATGGCGACAACAGAAATACATCTGTAAAAATTTCAACGGTCTAGCTATCACGGTGAATGACATACAAATAGGTTACAGACAGGTGGACAGACGGATAACAAAGTCTTAGTTATAGATAGGGCCCCGATTTTACCCTTTGAGTATAGAACCTTGAAAATCTAGTTGAACTGATGACCCTTTTGACATCCAATGCGTCCATGAACGTTGACCTCTTTACATCATACATATGTGTGTATACCTACAAAGTGAGAATAAAATTTATAGTAGACTAGCTGATATACCCGGGATCCGCTGAGTAAGAAAAACTTTAGGTTTTTCGTTAACGTCGGAGAACCATGAAAAGTGAGAAGGACTTTTCAAATAGAAAATTTGCTATTTTACGCGTTGACGCCAATAAAATAGTAGCCATCTTTAAATCTAAAATATATAAATCAAAGAAGCCTTTAGAAAGACCAGTGAAATAAGCTACATCCATGCACAATTTCATGTAAATTGTCCCAGTGGTTCTTGCATGATTGAGTAACACACTAACACACACCATCTCATTTTATATATTCGTACAGGTATACATATTAATTTTTAATTAAGCATGCTTATAAATTATAAATTTATATATGTATGTTAATCTATTCATTGATTTAGGAAGAAACCGATTACTTATTCAATGTTTTCGAGTTAAAAGATAATGCTTTACGAAAGTAACAGTTTATTCGTTTAGAAAAATTTAAACCTTGGTGTTCTAACTACATCGCAGCGGCCTTTTAATATATTTTTATTTTTTAACTGGCTCTCCTGTAAAATTTGCGTTTTTGTGTTGTGTCATTATTCATGCAAATCAGTAACTTAAGGGTTATTTATCGATCAAATATATAGTTATAAAGATTAAAACTATCCCTTAAATATTTTTCTTATTAACTGTATTCAGAACAGCGTATTAATACGCAACAACAGTATTTTGCAAATAACTTTACATAGGTTAATTGAGATTGTGAATATATAATTCATAGTCTAAAATCACTCTGCTGTTATTAATTAACGTACACAATAAAGTAAAATAAATAGAGATTCGACGTGCAATATATTTAGCACAAAAAAATAGGGTTATTACTATTTGGAAATGAAATTTGGAAATAATAAAAGTTAAAGAAAAAAATACCTGTTCAATGAGTATTCAGTTTCCACACAAAATATTTCACCAAACTTTATGTACGATATATAATACATTAAAAAAGTATTAGTTTAATTTTATATAAACGAATTCTATTTTTTTTTTTTTTATATTTAAATAACTTTAAATTGTGTACTTAAGGACCAACATAATACACGACCTTTTAGCAACTCATCTAACATAAGATGAGGAGAATACAGCAGTTAATGTGTTTGAGAATGCAACCTATGTATCTAGGGTTGCCACCCGTACTTTATATTGAAGTATGGTACTTCAATGGGTTAATTGTACTTTATACTTTATAATAATAAAGTGCGCAAAAATACTTTCCCTTGCATGATATGAGATTAAATACAATAAATAAAGTCGTAAGCAGTTTTTGAAACGGTGATTCTATATATTTTATAGCCACCTCACTGGCGACAATTTGTTCTTTGTTTGGAAATTTGCTGAGATTTTTTTAGCAAACGAGCAAGCAACCCACCCAATGGTAAGTGGCCACTGCCGCCCGTGGAAACCTGTAAGCAACTTCATATAGAATAGGGGTTCTATCTGAAGTCGACCACAGATGCGTTGCTACTCCCGAGTACTAATATGGTTGCCTCATATAAAAGTGAGTCGGCAACCATACCCTTCCACCGCAACGCAAGAGATGCTTCACGCTAGAAATAGGTGTGGTGGTGGTACTTCCCCGGTCGAACTACATTGGTTCTACCACCTGGCAAATATACTGACAAAGATGTTATTTCTCCAAATTTTTCCGCCGACTTGAGTTCTCGCTTAATCCTAAAAGTTTCCTCTAGCAACAAATATAAGAAAAGACATAAATTGTACTTTATTTTGAAAATACGTACGTTTATTTTTCTACCTTTTATTGTCAATGTACTTTATTTGCTAAACGTGGCGACCCTATATATAACCGCGTGAGCAGTGAACTATGTGGTAAATTTGTACTTAAGATTCATAAGCCGTGCACAAAAACACAGTATTAAAGTAAACCACATCCGAATTAAAATAGTGTGCTAATAATATAATTTAATAGTAATAGTTCCTATGATTTTCAGCATTATTCTCTTTCCTTATAATGCCCGCTATAATTTTGTGTTGAATATTCAGTATTTTATACAGTTTTTACCTGATGGCAGAAGGAAGGTAGTGTTTTTATGGCGTATGTATATATGTTTGCATGTGTGAATCGTTTTAGTTTACAGAGTCCATAGGCTCTATATTTTTAAGAAATGGCACCTGTCAATAGGGGGAATGGAAGGTAAGAAGAGACGACTTTTTATTATCATTACTATTTGCTCTCCACCTTAATTACTGAATTGGAAACGTATTTGTGACCAACCTCGGGCAAGACCGATCCTATCTAAAGTTGATTTTAGATATCCATAGGCGGCAGAGACCACTTACTAGTATAAAAAATCGAATTATGAGTGAATTATTGTTATGGACTTTATAACCGGCGTCCGGGATGCTAACTTCCTGGTAATGAATTCATTTTGTATATAACCGGTATTTTTCGTAGAAGAAACCACAAACCTCGATATTTCATTTTTGGACGTCAATTTGGATTTTGTTTTTTTTTCGCCGACTAAAATTTCTAAATGGGTGAGTAATAAGTTCAACTTCGGTCCCGGACGGAGTAAATCCACGATACATTCATTAAAAATTATATACTTATCGCGATCGAAAAATGTTTTTTTTTTATACATATAAAGTACCAAACGAGCAAGCAGCCCATCTGATGGTGAGTAGTTACTGCTGCCCATGGACATTTGTAAGCAACTTCATATAGAACAGGGGTTCTATATATCTATCACAGATAAGTCTATCACAGATGCGTTGCTACTCCCGAGGACTGAAATGGTCGCCTCATATAAAATGGAGCCGGCAACCACACCCTTCCACCAAAACGCAAGAACTGCTTCACGCTAGAAATAGGTGTGGCGGTGGTACCTCCCCGGTCGAACTACATTGGTTCTACCAC
>DWNE01006303.1:0-13175 GCA_018249875.1 Cecropterus toxeus
ATATATTAGGAACTTCACCAGAGTTAAGCATGTTGTTCACGTCTTCTAAGAAACCTTCTTCTTTAATCTAAGTAAATAAGTTAATATAAGAATTAAATACAATAGCGACTTGTGTGGAAATAAATACGATTGTAATATTTTTTCGTACCTGTGATTCTATAAACAGAAACACCATGTGCAAGTCCGGTGTACTCGATTTTCTTAACAGGGTTTTTAGATCCTCTCGCCATTCATTCTTTCCATATGTTCGACTCATTTCAACCTAAACACAATGAAATTTATTTTTATTGCATTATTAAAATCTTGTTCCTCTAAACTAATCTAATGGCAGGAGATTTCCTTTGTCAAACAATTATTAACGTACAATCATTGAGAGCATTTGCTAATGTTTGGAGTATATATATCCATTTATTCAACAGCCTTTGGAATTCCACTGCTGGACATTGGCCTCCCCTAAACGTCACTCCACCCGGTCCTATGCCTTCTGAATCCAACGATTTCCCACTGACTTCTTCAGGTCATCGGTCCATCTGGTTGGGGGAGGCGACTTGTACCCCTTTTGCTTAAACGACGTCGCCACTCGAGGACCTTTCTACTTCTTAAGAGTATATCCCTACCTGGAAGAGATCGTATTCGTTGATGTGCGCGGCGAGGCGGGTGAGCGATTGCCGGCCGGAGCCGCCGAGCCCCACGAGCAGCGCGTGCGAGCGCGGCTGCGTCAGCACGCGGCACACGCGCGATACGTGTTCGATCGCGAACCTACACACAAACAATACATATAATTTGAACCCCACCTCAGTAATAAGGATACTTCAATAGCGATTGGTACCTCTGTGACAGCATTAAATGTAATCGCGACAAAATCTCGCAACAATATAAACTATATATGTAGCTTCTCGATAACGAATAATTAGGTACCCTTTACTTAAAATACCTGACGTCATCTATTCCTTTTACCCTACACACATGCCAAGGTCGCCAATAACAAGCAAGCTTAAGTACGAGCCCCGGAAAATTAGTAATGAAGCCGCCTGTCACATAATATTATGTGCAAAAACTACTTTACAACAAAAAACGGAAAAACATCACTATTTTTATTCATAGTAAATTATGTTATAGAATAATCATGTTAACAATAATATTGTTTAAAATAGAACCTGAAAAGCACGAGATTCATAGGTTTCTTGGACATATTGTTGAACTCCACTAAGAAAGCATCAACAGTAGAATTTAAATGTTCCATATTGGTCGTTTCCATATAAAAACGCGTGTCCACTTTTGGATTGGCAAAATCGCAATAGATCAATTTCCGGAGATGGAGATCAGTTATCTGAAACGCAAAACACAATAGCAATAGGAAAAAACGCTAATGCTAAGCCAATGAACGAACCTTATAATAATTTCAATCATAATTAAATGCATCTGATCAGCCAATGCTACCTTTTCATTAGGATTATCAAGAAGACGCGAGAGCATCTTATCAAAATCATCATTGAGATGTAAAGCGGTTGCTTCTCGAAGACACTGCACAAGCCAATGTCTGTCCGAGTCTTCTATGAGTCGATCGGAGAACACACGCAAGCACTCATGAACCCACAGCCTCTTGATGGACTGTAGATCAGGTGTTACTTCGGGGACCGATAATAAGACCCCCTAGGAATAACAAAGGAAAAATTAAAACAGTATTAAAGATATCAAAAATATCTATATACTAAATACTAAAGCGGAATAATATATACCAGAATAACTCTTGAGAAGTCCCTCAAATTAAACGTGTAATGGGATTTTGACGGAGTGGGCAAAAGATTTAGTCGACATTGCTTGTAAACTTCCAAAGTTCCGGCTACAATCTCTTCGATACACGGATCGAACTCTTTCGAAAATCCCCTGAATGAAAAAACAACAAATTAATTAAAAAGCGTTTATTATTAGGCTTTTTAAACACAATATCATTTAAGGTTTACCTCGTATCCAAATGCCATAGCATTATCCTGCCAAATATCACTTGAAGGGTCTCATCATCGAATTCATCAATACAGAAGAATGAGAAATGCCGTGAAAATCTTGGCGTGACCAGTTTTGCTCCCGGCGTTGGTTTACCCATCGCGCACATAAACTAAAATACGAAAGCCAACCTTACAGAATATTATTAAATCTATTATATTAATGACTTCTCAATATTTAAAAATCATTAAAGTTATTTTCAGAAGTTCAATTCAGTTCTGAAGTTCAGTCTTCATGAAGTAAGGTTAAGGTATGGTAAGACATGCTTATTACCTGCGTTTTAACTTAAAAGCAAGGCACCTTTCGTTGACGTGTTTAAGTCCTAGTTGGAGTTCTAGTTGTAGTTTAGATGGAGTTACTAATTGGGACTTCACTGTAATCTGTATGAGATACAGTGACCACACAACTTCAGACAGACCTGTTTCCTGTATCAGCTACCAAAAAAAACGAGCAAAAATAATTACGGAAATTTACGAAAATTAACTTACTTGTACATCAATAAGGTGCATCGCGACGTTCGTTTTGCGGTCATACCATAGGCCGAGATCAATGCCTTGCCTCAAAACTTCAATAGGTGGTTGAGCTCCGTAAGTTTCCGCCTGAGGCATACTTACATCGTCCACAAACACAACACTATAACAACCAATCGGTGGTCCAAAAACACCTGAAACATGTCACTTCGATTATACAATACTCTTGTTACTTTCAAAAATAAAGGTATATTCGAATTACCTTTTCGTCTCTTGTCTAACTTTCCCATAATTATGTCCTGCGTCTGATTACAATTTGTTTGTGCAGAGAATGCCATTATCAAAGCTTTGTATACCTTAGTGTCAACTCGTTTCACTAGATAATCCTATGAAAATCATAATAATGGTTATTCTTTAAAGAACTAAAAGTTTTACTCAAAATTTGTGTTGTACAAATTTTGACTAAAACTTTTAGTTAATCTTGATATATTTTACTTACTATAATATATGAAGACTTTCCTGTGCCAGTGGGCCCAACCATCATGACAGCTTTGTGATGCGTTACAAGAAGCTTGAACAGTGCCAAGTATCGAACGCTGTCCAGAGTTGTTACCAGAATTTGATTCGGTGGTGTGTCCCGACTTATTGGTGGAGCTGACACTACATCATCTTGCCATGGCTTCCATTTACCTTTACCCTGAAAAGCATAATATATGTTCAATTATAAAAGAATAAATTGTAAGTGCAAGTGCATTTATAAATATTCAGTGACTGCAAAAATATCTAGATCCTACGTACCTCTTTAATAAACCGATAGTCATAAACTAAGCCTTCTTTTGGAATAGTAAATATGTATTGTTTTTCTGGCTTGGCTATCTCCCTGGGATAGTTTAAGACTTCTATCACTTTTTCTGGAAATTCTTTTTCCAAGAGACCTCGAAAGAGCATGTCAAATTTTGGTCTGCTGTCAGCTTCTAAAGTGGATCCGATCGACCAAATGCACGAGAAGAAAAACACACCCTGATAACCAAATATATAATTAGTTCTTACATTTTTTTTAAATTGTAACTATTTAAAATATTATTTCAGTAGAATATTTTTATTCACCTCTAATTGAGCACGCACGTCTAGATCCGATATTTGTTCCACATATTTATCATCATAAAAATCGTCCATAAATGTATCGAATAGATTCATACATGCTGTGACCAAATTGCTTCGAGACGTGACATACATTTGCTGCAAAATAAAGGCGCTGGATTATTTTCAATCATTAAGTAACCCTTATATAGAAATTTTTGTTAGCATTTTGTCTATAATACTTCGTCCCCTAATCAATAGAATTTTGATAGACTTTCTGTTGATTTTTAACTATTGTTGGACCCGGTAGGTAATACTGCTTCCTAGATTTAGAATATTTTCGATAATCCGTATTGGATTTCTCAACTAAAAACTTTCAACTTTTCAAATTTTCAACCATTTCATAAATTTACAAGCTCGCATTAAAATCCATGTCACTTACGTATGTGACATTACCTTAGCTTTCCCCGAGTACTCCACCAGCCAGAGCAGCGGCGACATGAACCGGTTGAAGAGCGTCCGGATGAGGTTCCGGTTGTGCGCGTGCAGCGCGGCCGGCAGCGTGTTCAGCCACGACTCCATCAGGCACTTCCAGCCGAGGCCCTTCGGCTCCATGTATATCATGCCACAACGGGATACCTGGTATACGATTATTCAAATTCTTTTATTTTTGTATCTTCAAAGACGCTAAACTAACTGATAATTTATAAGTGTCAAAAAGTAGTGCTCAAATGGCAAAACAGTGTTTTTGATTTCACGAGATACGCACATAATACTGTGGTAACCTTTAAGTGCAAGATCAGTAGAATAAGTTTATATTTATGCAGTGTAAAGTTTGTAGATGTATCTACTATAACTTGAGTTGGTAATCCATAAATAAATAATAATAATAGTTACATGTATTTATCTGGTAAAAGTTAATGGATCACCGTCCATGAGCTTTTATGGCTTAATGCAGTATATGTATTATGATAAATTAATGCACAAGTTAACAATTTGATGATTGCAAAATATATGATGTCCAAAAATAATTAGCCATCTGCAATTAATATACCTTGATAATAAAATGGGAAGCGAGAAATAAATACATTTGTATCAATACATTTGGTTTAAATCGCAAATGCTTCTTAATATGTACATTATTGTAATTGTAATATTAAATAAAAATCGAAGTAGAAATTATAGATGCCAGACTTTGTAGCACTTTTATAATTTATTGTAAAACAAAATCGCTTTACACTACAGAACGGTGGCAAAATTAATCTTAAACAAAAGGCAAAGTCTTACAAGTTTCGTTAAGCACTAATAAATTGATGTAGTTTCTTGCGCTATTACTTCTCCATAGGCAAGATCCCAAATCGGTATCAAATTGGTTTACGTTCAAAAAGAGTTCTTTAGGATTAAATCTTACTTAATATTATAAAGTTTGTGAGGATGTATTTGTTACTCTTTCGGTTGGATTATGCAAAATTTTGGCGCACAGATAAAAATAATTATCTAGATTAACACATGGATTACTCGATACCGTATACGTGGCCTAAGCGGGCGGAGACGCGAGAATAAGCTTATTTTGCATAAATGAGATTTGATTTGAATACCGTCGCTGGCGAAGCTGCTTCCAGATCCATAGGTTCAAAAACTAGATTAGTGGTGGGCGCGAGCTGAATGATCTCGCCGCTCATGAGGCACAGCTTCTTGTTGTCGTCCAGCACCGTGTTCAGGTTCTCGATCCAGATCGCATCCACCGGCCCGTCGAATATGAGCCACTTTCTGCATGATCATGATTTTCAATTTGTAATGACTTTGTTTCTACACATATGTGGATGTGAGTGATTATGATTGGTTTTCGAAGATCCACTATATACACAAAGGCATATTGTTGAAGTATTTGGAGAACCTGAACTAATTACAAACCAGATTGATAAGTTACTAAAAAAATCGTTTAGGTTGCAATTATCTATATGATTTAAGACAATCATTTAAATTTATAGTAATATAAAAGCTTCTATCAAAAACATCTATTGCTAAAGCCTAAACCACATTGGTCAAAATTAATTCATATTAAACCGGCTAAATCATAAACACACATGAAAATAAATTTGTTTGTACCAATACCTGTTATCATTAGTGGATACTGCAAAGGCCCTGTAGCTCACAGCCAGTATACCGTCAGACCATTCGTGAGACACTGGGTCGAATTGCCCGTACAGTTGACCCATCGTTATCGACTTCGGATTTATCACTGTCCATTCCACGGCGTTTTCATCCATCAATTTCTATAATTATAATATAAATATGAAATGCATGTACTTCCCTTTTATTAGGGCTTATAATTTCTACTTCCGATTAAACATTGTGTTATAAAAGTTATATATAAATAAATTTCGTATATATGTATAAAATTAAATAATATGGAAGACAGAATTGAAGGAGAATCGTTCGATAAATGATTTCGTCTTTAGCCGCATAACTTGCTCATTAACTCACACATCGACTAATATGCGGACACAAGCGGAGGACACTTTTGCCAAATCAAAAAATATTTGCGCTACCTTTTCCGAGACTAGACCCAGGGCGGCTCCAAGCGCGTGATAACATTTGGTCTTGCCCGAGAAGGGAAAACCGACCAACATCAAACCGTGACGGACGAGAATCATCTCGTACAATTGTAGAACCTACGGAAAATAATAAGTAAGCTATGTAGGTACGTACATTAAGATAATAAAAGAAATAAATACATCTAGAAACACAAAATTGATGTCTACACACATATATCATAAAATATGATATTAATAAACTGCAATAACCTTTGACCGTTCACCATTAAAATCGGTACATACATACTTAACATTTCCAAAGAGTCGATTTTTATGAAGTTATTTTTAATGAACTTTAACAGACCATGTTATTACTTGTAGCTTAATTCATAATACATTATGATAAAAAAATTGTTAATATAAAAACATCAATTTACCTTTTCGATAAAGAAGTCATTAGCTTGTAAGTTGAGTGGAACACACATTTCTTTGAGACAAGCCACCAAGTGTGGCAATCCGGCCTGCGGCAGCGGCAAGCCGGGGAACAGGTCGCCGATAATACCCTTCGCGAATAAATTTTGGATTATTACATAGAAATAGGTAGGTTATCAATTTAAATTTAATAAATTTCATGTTTATTTTTTTTTATAAATATGAAGTAGCAAACGAGCAAGCAGCCCACCTGATGGTAAGTGGTTACTGCCGCCCATGGACATTTGTAAGCAACTTCATACATAACACTGGTTATATTTGAAGTCGACCACAGACGCGTTGCTACTCCCGAGGACTAAGATGGTCGCTTCATATAAAAGTGAGCCGTCGTCGCCGTCGCCTCATATAAATGTCACCCGTATCGGGTCCAATAACAGCGAATCGTCTTAAAATATAAATTTTTTGAAGCATATTTTGAATCGACTGCGATCATTATATTATTACACGATTATAATATGTGAATACTGTAGAACGAATTGTTTGGCTTCTCTCAGCAAGGATCCTAATGTCAAAACCCAATACATACCTAATAATATTCGTGTGTATGTCATTTGCCTAGTCACATACGTAACCTTAGACAAACCAGTAAAGATAATGCTTCTATTACCATCCATTATACAAATATACAATGAGAAAATGAAATAATATCTTACCATGAATAATGGCACGTCGTGTTCCAAGAATTTCGGTAGATTGACATCCTTAATGGATCGCAGGAGAATCACATCTTCAACCTCGTCGGGATAGCGGAGCTTTAGCGCTCCCGCTGCCCGCAACACTGATTTTACAGCTCTCATGCCTTCATTGATAACAGTAAATTCATTTATTATTAAGAGGATATCATTAAAATCATAAATTATTGTCCCGTATGGATAAGTCATATTTTAAAGATATATTTCCTTTAAAACGACTGACAGGCACAATTTACTATTTTCTAATTAATGGTTATGGAATGGAATTTTTCAGAAATAATCACTTAAAACATAATTATGGATATTTTTCTACACTGTTGAATAATGTGATAATAAAATTAATAGTTACATTGATAACTTTAATAATTTCAGTTACGGTGTCAACAATAAAATTATAAATTTTACATTTACATCGTCATGATTCACTACGTAAATGGAAAATTTAAATTTTATTTTATCTGATGATACTGTATTCTACTAAGATAAAAATTTTCTAAAATCACAAAAAATGTAGTATCATATTACATATTTATTGAACGGGGCCATATTCCCTGATTATTCAGTCTCAAATTCATGGCATAATAAAGAAGAAACTATCAAAACATTACTAAAATGTAGTTTCAATATAAACAGAAGGTATAAGGCGTATTTTTTCCACTACCGATATCAAGACACGAATGAAGTACAAACAAACAGAACCTCGCGATATTACCAAAGTCCGCGCCCAGTCCATTCCACCGCAGAAACTGTATCTCAACATTACATTTCACATCCACAAACTTATCTGCAACTTGCTACAACTTCCTATGTACCTCAAACTTGTTCCACCCTCCGCACAGCTTGTTAGGCGGCATGTAGGCACACGGAGATATGTATCAAACGAACAAACTTATGTCATGTGTTTCGCTCTGAGGCATAACGAAATTCGAAGCTTTGTATTACATGTTGTGGAATATTAATGAACCAATTATGTACAACGAAATTCGCTCATATATCCCGCGTACTATTTGTTAAATGTAATTGGATACGTTTAACTAAAATACGTCTACATAATATCTATCTACGTAATTTAAACGCCCTACCGCCATTTCTTCTGAAAAGAATTGGATAGGAGAGATTAATTTGCGTTTCAAAGTAGTCCTCAGAAATCGAGATGTACCTATAATTGATTATTGATTTCTTGTTATCTTAGGCGGTCGCCTACCTACATATAGTCATGCCTACCTACATATCTACATATAGTCAGCAACTAAATGGTACGAGGCTAAATGGTAAGAAACGACTAAAGGTCAAAATCAACACCAACAAACATGCCAGGCATCATGACTATTAGCAAAAGCTCCCATTAGAAGAGGTCTACGTCCAGTCAAATTGGATAGTTATAATCCAAAAATTACCGTAATCATAATGACTCTGTGAAGACAATTGTTCCGAGCACAATCTGTACGTGGCAACAATCTTCACAGCCAACGGTTTCGCGTTCAGGTATCCGAATGCATATAATTCAATCTCGGATATGAGCACGTAATCCGGCACCATCATAGCTACGGAGCGGAACAGAGCCTGCAACAGAATATTTTAATGAAGATAAATACATCCCTTCCTTTGGCAATACAATACTGTGTTCGAGTTTGTAACATGTGGTGAAGCAGACTTGTTCATATTGTTTAAACTTGATAGCTCAGAAATAGCGACGGCGTATTAAGTTCTTCTATAGTTCAACATTTAAATAAAATATTGACAACATTGACCATTTATGATCAGGTGGATTTCACGTCTACTAAAAAAAGAATAGAAGTCTATTCTTCTTTTTTTAGTTTAAGTCTTGATTACACATGCAAATACAAATAACACAAGTAGGATTAAAATGTTGAAATAATAAAAACAATGCTATGTTATGAGAGAATAAGTAAGCATATCTGAAAC
The DNA here is from genome assembly GCA_018249875.1 of Cecropterus toxeus. Lineage (NCBI taxonomy): Eukaryota > Metazoa > Arthropoda > Insecta > Lepidoptera > Hesperiidae > Cecropterus > Cecropterus toxeus. Next base: position 9,202 of record DWNE01006303.1, read on the forward strand.
TCATCCTCTGGAATAGGTGTACAGAGAGTGTCTTGCAAAATTTCATGCTCCAAAGTCTACTTGCTCAGAGTGTGTGTTGTATGTCAGTCAATGTTACACTTAATTTATAAGAAAGGCAATAGTTAACAATATTAGAATGTTTTGATAACAACTCGTTTATAGCTTGACACAAAACAAACCTTCAAATTATCCGGCAGCTCTGATCTCCCAGCGTACCCAGGGTTCATGGTGATGAAGACGGCGCAAGACTTGTCCAGCTGCAGCAAGGTGCCTTCGAATAGCAGCTCGGTGGCGCCGGAGTTGATGCCGCGCTGGATGGACAGGATCTGCTGCGCCACCACCGACAGCACTTCCAGGTCGATGCGGTTGAACTCGTCGAAGCACGACCATGCACCACATGAGGCTAAACCCTATAAATATCTTGATATATCACCGACGTAATGTGCAATAACAGAAGAGCTATTTTGGCACGTCCTTTGAAGAACCCCGTTTCATAGGTCCCGTGGAATCTTAAAAAATAAGCTCCTCACCGTTGTCATTTAACTTTTTATATATTAAATTTATTACCTTGAAGAACTTTCCAAGCGCCAAGTAGTCGAGTCCGTCAGAGCAATTGAACACGACACATTGCTTCGCGACAGCCTTCGCCAAGTCCTTCGTCGTCTCCGTCTTACCGGTGCCGGCTGGGCCTTCGGGAGCTCCACCTACATGTGCAGGAACACGCAATAGCAGAGCACACATTCACATTTTTTTAATAATCCCACATTGTAATCCCGTTTCTTGTGAGCCAAACAAACACAAATAAAAACACACAAAATATTAATTTACTAAAACATATCTTGATGACCGACAAACGAATAAGCATTCGCCTTTATACATACGTTAACTGTCAAGGCAAACTTGCCGTCAGTAGGCAATATCAATATTGCGATGTACAAATATACATTATATGACTAGTGTAATCATAGTAACTTGATTCCTGTTCTGTTTAAAGGACAGCAAGCTCGATGCATAGCTCAAATTCAAAATACAAAATTTTGAAATATTTCGTATTTTGCAAACACGAAAATACAGGGACTGAAATTTCACATATGAAGATTAAAAAAACAAATTAATGACTGAAAACGGCGGTCAAACCTACCTAAATTCAAATGCAAAGCCCCGAATAGCGTCCTGAAGCATCTATCGGTGAGTGGTGTGACCACGAGCCGGCCGGTGTTGCCGAGGTACTCGTAGCCGTACATCAGCTGTGAGTTTATCATGCGCGTGGCTATCTGCATGCTGTGATCCTCTTCTTGCTCCTGATCATAATTATTACACAGCATCAGAGCAAGAATTAACGATGCTAGCATTTATAGCAGTTGTCAATATATTGATTGTAGGAGTTTTTAATCAGGATATTGCATGTGTCTACGTCGTGTTTCGATTTTTTTAAATTTGTGTCTAAGGAATTAATGATTGTTTTGAGGAAACGTTATAAATTTGTACTAAACATGTTCGAAACTTTGTACGAAACATGTCAATAAATGCATCTTCTGAAAAATTGCATGTTGAGAACCGTATCCGTATTCGCAAATCTTGAGACCAATATCCTGTATTCGTATCCGTATCCGAGTATTTATGATTTCAACGATCCGGCATATCTCTAATCGTATGTCACAAACCATTATGTCGTTTGGGCTGTAGCGCGTGCCAGACAAATGAACATACATACAGACACTTATACATACGTACGCTCGAAAATTGTTACCTGCCTTTTGACACAGTCGGGTAAAAATAATGATAATTATATAGATTGATACCTCCCAATAATATCTTATTTGTGAGAGCCAGTTGAAATCGTTATCCTGTTGAACATTGAAACTGATGAGCTCCATGAGTACGTCTCTTGCGTGTACATCTAACACGACCAACGCCCCTGAAATATACACATGATCAACATACAAAAAATATGAAAAATGGCACAAGTTTATTTCTCACTAGAAACGAATTTGTATTTATTTATTTATGTTTTTTCAGATAAATGAGCCCATGGATTTACGTTATCCATAAAAGACATTGTAATCGTCGATTTATCGGCTTGAAAGAAAACCTATTTGATAGATTTATATTTGAGTCTCATGCACATTACTGTGGATTTATTTCTTTGACTGAAACTGTTCCTCGAAAATTTTCAAAAATTATAATAATTATGTATAAGGTATAAAACGATTAAGCTTCTAATTAGGGGACCCAGAATTAGAGGCCTTTCTAGTTAGTTATTCAAGTCCAAAATGATTATATTTTTCCAATTCCGAGTGTCACAACGTATATTCTCGACAATGAAATTGTCTATTTATCTCATGCATTCATATTATTAGGATGGACTGGATATGTGTGGCTTGTGTTCATTTTGAAACTGTCAAAATGAACAATAAATTGCCTTGGCATTTTCTGGCAAAATTGCTACCCACCGAGCGTGATACGGTTCTGCAGACTAAGCTCGCCCCTAACCAAATCTACGATCTTGGATATCTGGTAGTTGCACTTGTCCCAGTAGGCGCGCATCGCCTTCACGCTCACGTGGATCGCGTCCGTCACCTCCGACGTCCAGAACGTCATCGCTATACATTGCACCTGTTATATACAAAGTTTCTTATTCACGGTTACCGCATTCGCATTTAGATAAACTTAAAATAAAATTTTGTATACGTGGCTAAAAATTTCTTTATTCGCGAAAATACCCTGTACAAGAAAACAGGTTCAGTGCATTCTGTTTGCGTGTCAGCTTTCTTTGAAGACTGATGGTCACACACAGCACAGGAAATAAGAAAAGAACATATTATTAAATATCAGTGACATGAAAATTATTATAAAATGTAATCACTGAAGTGATTACCTAGTATGTTATTTTAAAATTGTAAAATAGAATTGTTAAGTAATTATTATGATTGCAACGTACTGCTTGTCCAGGCCAAACCAGCACCCAGTTCTCTCGCGGTCTCAAAAGATAATCATCGTATGACAACGCCACTACGTAGTGAACAGAAGACTTCATCGCCTTTTCTAACTCCAGAAGCCATTTTTCCACCTTTAAAATAAAACGCCCATTTCACAATTTTTATCGAATACAATAATCTCGAAAACATTTATTTAATAATAGAGAATTAGAAAACAAACGTGCAAACTTCCCGAAGATAAATTTGATGGAAGTATCTTCAGAAGCTCAACTCCACAAAATATTATATTACCTTTAGATATATAAAACATAGCGCTTTTTTATAAACGTACTTGTCCTCTAGCAGCTGCAGTATTAATAGTCATGGTAAGTAACACAATTTCTCCCTCTGAAGACCTCATGTGCGTGACAACCATGTCCTCCGTGAATGTGAGCTTCGCAATACCCTCGAAACACTTCTTGAGGTGAGGTTGTACACTGAAATTAATATTTGATTTAAATCAATTTGAAAAGTATAAAATGAAATGAAATGATTTATTTTGCATAGGCCTACGTCTACGTGGGCACTTACAAATTGTAAGGCACAATATTTTTTTCTTAGACTACCATCGAATTGGAATGCGACCTCAACTGAGAAGATCCGGCAAGAAACTCAGCAGATTTGTCTTTTTTGTTTGAATAATACATATTTTTTTAACATTCTTTTTTACATACGAATAAAAGTTAGTTTCAGTATCTTGCCTTAAATTTGACTTGTTTGGCAACCATTTTTAAGAAAGAAACTTCTACACCTTTGACTAATATACGTAACACTTCTATTATCGCGAGTCACACCTGTCTGTGACTGAACATGGGTAGGACCAGTCAACACTCATTGAAATTACTAACTTGAACCCATACACTCCAGGCGTTTAAGTATTCACTTAGTCTCATAGTCTGCAAAAGAGCATTTTTTTTTATATAAATACGAAGTAGCAAACGAGCAAGCAGCCCACCTGATGGTAAGTGGTTACTGCTGCCCATGGACATATGTAAG
>DWNE01006304.1:0-13173 GCA_018249875.1 Cecropterus toxeus
TGCCGCCCGGGGTATAGACATAGCCCCCCGCTTGCCCCCCCCCCCCTCCCCCCCTTAGATCCGGGCCTGGGTCTGAAGGGTGTATGGTGCAGAAGCTATGGTTATCCAAGGCATTCCAGCTTAGTTTAAAGGAGTAGCAGGGCGTCTTTGGCTAACCTCACGTAAGAATCTTAGCTTACCTGCGCTTGATTAAAGATGTCAATGGGCGCAATAAGGGGTAACGAAAAGTTCTATTTAAAGGCGGGTAGAGCTATTGAAACGATAGTTAATAATAGGTATAACATAATTTAATATTGGTATTATAGAATGTTAAATAATATGTGCTATACATTATACAAAGTAACATTCTTAAGTATTCAAATTATTAACCATTTAACACATGGTCATTAATTACTTTGCGTAATCGAAGATATGTAGGAATGTAGTCTAACATTTGTTTTGAGTGGTTTATTAGCTAACTTTAAAAACAACTAGGGTAAATAATTAGATGTGTTACCTATTTGTATTTACGTTCAACAAACAAGCTATTAAATATAGGTAGGTATTTTCAACTTTGGTAATAAAGAACGCAGTAATCGTTAACTTAAATTTTTTTTTTCAGTAATTGCATCAGAAGAATGTTATCTAAACGTGAGTAGAAAAAAAAGTATTTTTTTATCGGAAGTCAAAACTGTATAAAAATATATTACCTATTTGTGCTAGATTGGGTAATCACTTACAACTGCAGCATTTACAAAAATATATCCTGCTATCAACGTAGATATATTTTTATTACAATATCTATGCCTCTATGGGGATTTGAAAAACACAGTTAAACACCTTTACCTCAAAAGTATCATTACGTAAGTATAATTTGGCAAATGGTGCATTCTCTATTACGGCAGTATTGTATTGGGATAAGTACGTGCGGCCTGCGGCGTGCGTCGCGGCGGCGGTGCGGCGCGACGCGGTGCGGTGCGGCGCGCAGGCGGATGCACGTGCGCGATGGGCTAGCGTGCTGAAGCGCGCCTCGCACTTCCGACTCACATTCATTGCCGCGCCATTCATACAACTGCGTCATTCATTTAATTCAAGTTCATAACGAGGGCCGCCACCGGCCGTGGGAGGAGCGACTCCCCGTAACTCACCGCACTCCCCCAATCGTGCCGTATCCACTTTTACTGTTCACCAAAATGAAGATAAACGTCGCGCGTTCCTCCACCCGCTCGACCCCGAAAATGTCCATAAAATAAATCAGATCGCTCAACTCTCGGTGCCGCATTTATCGGTTCTCGGTATTGACACCGCGGCGCCTTAAATTCTCTAAGGTATGCAATAATTCACGGGACCTTAAAAGTGAGCTTCTAATTAAATGCGTCCGCACCTCCGATCTGACGCCGGATGTATTCCGAAATGCATACAGTTAAATGGTCAAATTTAAGGCTCGAGCTGAGCGGTCCGGGCGGCGGCGGCGAGCGGCGTGGCGCCGAGATGGTATCGGTACTGCGTCCCGGCCCACCGTGCCACACTTTTCTAACTTTTTGGTTTGTCGGGTCGCGCGGGGGCGTATTGTGTGCAATTGTAGCACGCGAGGGCACCGCCGGCCGACGACCCGCCGCGTCTCCCGCGCCGCATAATCCGACAGCGTTATGGTCGGCCCGGCGCCTTTGTTGGCTACCGGCTTAATTAGAACCCGTGGGTGGCTTATGACACGCCAGGATTTGATCATAAAGGTGCTAAAAATTCTACCTGCACGATTCTGCGCCGACGACATTCCTATCTCGCGTTTTTCAAAATTAATGCCCATTGTGTGTGCACGGCGGCGGGACGTTGCGGTTACGTGCCATTATTATTGCGCTCGATTTGTCTGAATAAAAGTAAACAGTGCAATAATGCCCGTCGCTGATAATTTCGGTATACGAACGTTCAGTTTAATTAAGATGTATGCACTCAAATTCTTTGACCTCAATTAATTTCGTGGAAGTGAGTTCATTGGGCGTTAATTAAGTGCGCTAACGTTTGGGGAGAACACGCCGGTCAAGCGTAGTATTAGTACCTATATTAGATTCATTGTCCGTTTTTTTATTACAGTATTATGATGTATGTAATATGATAATACTGTAATATAATAATATATCATATTCGTGTATGTAATATGTGACTTTCGTTTGCGGAGAATTAATTTTAAGATTTGTTACTGAGCGATTGTTTTAAAATAACCTGTAATTACATATTAGCATTAAACTTAAATAACTTATCATCAGATCTTATAGAAATAATATAAGCCTTACCAAAAATCTGTTCTTACTATTCCCTTAAAAATATCGGTTAAGTATAGCTGAGTTGTACGTATGGCCATAAGATAAGAGATTTGAAAACCGTGCAAAAAATAACGCGTTTTAACAAAATGCGTAACACGTTTATGATGTTACCAACGAGGTGCGTCACCTTGGATTCTAGTATTCTAGTGGCGAATTTAACCAGCAGGCTGAAAGGTGGAGCATAGGACGGCAGATTTTAGAGGCGGCAAATATAATGCTATCGTGTCGATTCTTTTTTTGTTTTTGTCCACCAGAGGCCTTCAAGACCTTCGGGTGGCACGTCTAAAGGGCGGGAAAATACTTAGATTGATGAATTTTTTTTGCTGACTTATTTTCCTAAATGGGTGGCGACGAATTCAATTTCGGCCACAACACTGGAAAGGCTGACCAACTCGCGGCAAATGTGAAAATCAGCATCTATAACCCATAACTTTTAACAATAAACGCTTTCTACACTTATAGCCCCACAGTATGATTCTTTCCTGTGTCGTGGGGCCATGAACACACAAAGACGAATACACAAACACCCAGACACAGAACAGAAATCTAATCTCATCATTGACATTTCTGTCTGGCCGGGAATCGAACCCGAGACCCACTGCAAGTCAGAACGGTATAGTGACCGCTCCGCCACGCGGGTCGTTGTAACTGAAATCCAAATATATACCACTGAACTATCAACTCTTGTTATTAAGTCTACTACACCTACATATGTTTATAATCACATGTAAATTGCGTATGTTCATAATGTTAATTTATGCAAATTATTCCGCAGCATAAATCAATTTTTAACCCACAGTTTAAAGAAACAAAACATCGCTTGTTAATGTGCATAAAAAGTGTTGAATTGCATATATTATTTTTTTGGATCTTTTTATTTTAAATATTTACCGTCTTGACGCTTGCGTTACGATACGTGTATGGAATACAATAACAATGTTATATACCTACATGTAAATAAAATGATTTACAACTTTAGTATGTACATATATAGAACTATAGATAGTCTCTTTACAACGTAGTGCAAAATTGTAAATCTACGACGTTTAACGACCCGCGTGGCCGAGCGGTTACCATGCCGATCTAACACGCAGTGGGTCCCGGGTTCGATTCCCGGCCAGACAGGCATCTGAATGATGAGTTTAGATTTCTGTTCTGGGTCTGGGTGTTTGTGTATTTGTCTTTGTGTATCCCTGGCACCCACGACACAGGAGAAAATCCTAGTTTAGGGCTATAAGTGTAGAAAGCGTATATGTTTTGCGTGTGCGACTCTTCACCTCTTGACATAATTTTATAATCTTATGTTATCTAATATGATATACTGGTAACTCCTTATTCAACTACTTCGTAGACATCATTTCGACCAAACATCAGCCGTCTGAGCCATCGGTATCTGCTTCAGATCTTTTTTGTAATTTTATGTATCTAGGATTTCATTCTAGAGAATCTATATTCCTTCGCGTGATATGCGCTGATAAATATCGTTAGTGTAAATGGGATCGATAAGTGATGCATTGCTATTAAATATGCTTTAAAAGTACCAATTTTGGTTCAGCGTTTGAACTAGGTAATTAGTGTATCGTTATATATGACAGCACAACATATTTAGAAAAGAACACAAGATGGGTACTATATCTTTATATTCAGGACACATTTTGATCCAAATCGAACAGGATACGCCCTCCAAAATATCAGATTTAGTCAATTGATTCTACGTAGTCACAATGCCCACAAATATCTGAACACAGCACCAAATTGTACAGTTCTGTCACAAAATGACAGATTATATCATCCTTAACGGCTGAATCTGAGCCCTCAAAAAACTCTGACGGATTTAGTTAATTGATTCTACGCTCACAATGCCCATAAATATCTGACCGCAGCACCAAATAGAACAGTTCTGTCACAAAATGACAGATTATATCACCCTTGACGACTGAACGTACGTGTATATATCTACCACACGCCATAAAACGAACCGTAGTGACATGGTAAGATGGTACCTGCAGAGAGCTTAGTCCGATGCAATTTGAGTGCAATGCACATGATGTGACGTCACTCAGCGGATCGTTTGTTACGGCCTGGCCCGGGGCAATGAACCAGCGACTGAATTGGACATAAGTGTCCTGCGACGTTCAGAGCCACCGACATAACGCAATACAACTCTCAAACACGATTTACGACATTACTAGAGATGCGATATATCGAAAGCTGGATAACATCGATCCTAACATATCGATTTTTATCCATAACATAATATATTGAACCAGTGTCTAAATGGTCACTATTATCATATAAAAAAAAAACAAAAACATATTAATTTTTTAGTAGTAAAAGCAATATTTATAAATTTCAGGTGGACGGAAAATGACTGTCAGTACGAATAGTCTCTCAAATTTTTCGACAAAGAAAAGTCAAATTTGAATATTTTATAAAAGACAATAATATCTTGAAAAACAATCGATATCATCACATATCGATATTTTAGTACTTTGATTTTAATATCGATATTTATATCGATAATTTCACCAACTTGCAACCCTAGACATTACGCCTCACAGTGACGCTATGCAAGCGATTGTATCATTTTAATTCGTACTTGCAAAATTACCTCGACTTCCTCAATTAGGCGGTCACAAAAACGTACACGGTTTTTATGGCGAAATATTACCTGTTTGTTTATTTATATCTTTGCACAACCGTCTGGTCACAGGATGCCTCAACATGTAATAGAAACATCTAATACGCAATAACATACATAAAATTGATGCGTCGATACTACTTCAAATATACGTAACGCTTTCTACACTCATAGCCCCACAGTCGGATTTTCTCCTGTGTAGTGGGTGCGATGGACACACAAAAGCGAATACACAAACACCCAGACCAACAACAGAAAACTAAACTCATAATTCTGTCTGGCCGGGGAACGAACCTGGGACCCACTGCGTGGTAGACCGGTATGATAACCGCATCGCCACACGGGTCGTCCACTTATAAAAGTTAATTGCTAATATATTTTATTAACATACATACCTATTTCACAAGTAGTACTTCTACCTATTCAAAAATGGCAACTACATGTAATCGGTTTCAACTAGAATACCTTTTCTATATTATATAAAGTTTTTTACAAATATCCATTGCCGGCAATTATACTCGTTTGCGATTCAAAAGTTTAAAAGAAAACAAAAATAGATAACATTATTTTTTAAAACGGTGAAAATTAAAAAAAATATATCTGATTTAAAATCTTAATAAATATTTTGCAGAGTAATGTAGGCTTTATACTAAACAGATTTCAAAAATCCGAGCGCTTTAACAGAATTTTACAATAGCAATACGCGTGATTACATAGAGACCTAATTAAAACCACCTCTTTGTTTATAAATTGCTGTCGACCAATGGCGTATGAAGTGCATAAAGACCCGCAACTATAACATATAGGTTGTGAATGCCTTAAATATGTATGAGTGTTCATGTCACTTGTGAGACGATAATACATAACACAGTAGTACAGTTCTCTAAAATAGTTTAATCATACATAAAATGAAATATCCTTCTTTTAAGCCTACGAGAGCATAGGCCTATGTAGGCCTTACAAATTGTAAGTTGTCAAATGACAGGAGGCAGAACTAATGTAGTTCGACCGAGGAAGTACCACCGCTACACCTATTTCTAGCGTGAAGCAGTTCTTGCGTTTCGGTGGACGGGTGTGGTTGCCGGCTCACTTTTATATGAGGCGACCAACTCAGTCCTCGGGAGTAGCAACGCATCTATGGTCGACTTCAGATAGAACCCCTGTTCTATATGAATTTGCTTGCATATGTCCATGGACGGCAGTAACCACTTACCATTAGGTGGGCTGTTTGCTCGTTTGCCACTTCATGATTTAAAAAAAAAATAAAGAATAAAAAAATCATACTAATATTATAAAGCTGATAAGTTTGTTTATCGTTCTGAACGCGCTGATCTCGGGAACTAAAGGAAAAAATATTTTTGTGTTGAATAGTCCTTTTATTGTGGAAGGCTATAGGCCGATAAGAGGATCGCCTCAAATATCAGTGTGCCGGCAACCACACCCTTCCAGTGAATTGCAAGAACTGCTTCACGTTAGAAATATGCATGGTGTGATACCTCCCCAGTAAAACTAGTTATACCATCAAACAAATTATATTGGTTTTTAAATAAAATACCAATACATAAATAATCAGAATTAATCCATTATACAAAACATAATACAAATTAATGTGACCACCGAAAACTCTTATCTAAATTCGATAACAACAATTAAATATTGGCGTTGATAAAGCTCTAAATAATCTAATGACATTTCCGAGTATCAGATTAATTAACGCAATAACATTGATACTACTAATGCATACGGTATAGCAACGCCATAATTCGAAAAAAGTAGTAATCGTGAAACGGTAATATTTCAATAGCGTGTTACAGTTATACGTACAATTGGATAACATATCAAACGTCATCGGTAAATTCATTTCCACTATGAAATGAAATGAAATGTCTTTATTTTGCGTAGGCCTACGAAGGCACTTACAAATTGTCTAGTACAATATTTTTTTTCTTACACTACCACCGGATCGGAACACGAACATAACTGAGAAGATCCGGCAAGAAACTCATCGGGTTTAGTCTTTTTTGTTTGTAGGTATAATATGTTTTTTGACAATTTCTTAGATAGAAATAAAACATAGCTCCAGTATCTTTCTTTGTTATATATGCAAAATACATTGTTAAAAAATAGAAACAAAAAACCCGATTGCTTAAAACGATTTTCTTGTTCATAAAGAAAAATATAACAATTTGAAAAACTTTTGTATATAAAGGTTAATGTTGATTATATATAAATAATTTCTAGAGCTAGTTACAATTACTTTGCAGCTTCTCAATTTTTTTTATATTTTGTAAAAATGCAAATTTCAAATACAACTCACAAAGGAAACCCACCAAGGAGGGTGCGCTTTACCATCTAAATCGCGGTGTAGTGTATTAGGTACTTACAGTTTGCTTTTTACTTTTTATAGATAAGAATGAAGAAGCAAACGAGCATGCAATTCACCTGAGATATACATTTAATTTAAAGCTTTATATGACCCAAAAGTAAAACTATTATAATTATAAAGGGTTTATGATACAGACTAAACTGGCAAGTAAAGGAGAATTCACTTACATCTCATAGTGAAATATTTTCAATAATTTTGATCAGTTCAGATAAGATACACCCAGACACAAAACAGAAATCTTAACTCATCATTTACATTTCTGTGTGGCCGGGGATCGAACCCGGGACCCACTGCGTGTCAGACCGGTATGGTGACCGCTCCGCCACGCAGGTGGTCGTCGCTTGCTTCTGACGCAATCGCTTAAAGACGGGAGGTGCCAGCTCCAACTGGTTGTATTTAGGTTAAACTGTAAATAACTGAAATCTAGATAGAAAGATTGATCAGATACTTAACAGAGGAGGGCAGATAATGCGCTGCGGGGGCACGTAATGAGCGGTTGATGGCTAAACTTTAAGGGTATAAATAAACTGGGGAATTTATCTTCTGTAAAGGTTACTTGTAATAGCTTCTAAACTCCATCGTAACGTACAATTACAGAGAGTTATCAGTTTTAAAATGTTTCACTTTTTTGTCAATGTTTTTATATGCAATAACACGCAGAATATTCATTTTTTGTATTATATATAAGCACAACGTTGTCCCTAAAAGTACACATACCACCAGATGTTCAACATTATCGTTTTCTATTCAATAGACCGATAGCAAACATAAACGAAAAGTCAGCCACAATTTTCCACCGACTTTCCCCATTGTTCTCATTCCAACATTACCCTACACGATAAAAGCGCACAAGTCAGTGTCAGACCCTAATACATTCATTGAATACAGCTATCATTAGGCTATCGTCCCATCTAACCGTTTGACATTCAACTGAGCTTTACTTAAACACCAAATACCTTTATACTCTTTCATTCAGCATGGCCGTGAAACGTACCTGAAAAGAAATAATGAGTTTTTAATGCACGCGTTTGGTCTGTTACACAAAAAGGATGGTTACTTAATGGAGGGTAGTTAGCGCTTGGTTTTTACTGACATGATGTTGTGTCAATTAACAAAAGTAACATAATTTAATGATGGAACTTGGAGAAAAATAGACTATAACAGGGGTTCCCAAAATGTGCGCCTGGACTGCGATTGGACTGAAAATTTATTCTATTTATTACGAAAAAAAAATTTCATATTGAGGTCGTTTTAAATTTTGTACCTATCTACCTAATTACTCTTACTAAGCTGCTATATGTATCTGTCTTTTAACTGTATTTATATCAAGTAGGTAGCGAACTAGGGTAGGGCGCCTTGACAAAATACTAAACTTATAAGTGCGCCGACGCCTGTAAAAGGTTGGAAACCCCTGGTCTGTAATGTTTGCAAGGTGGTACGACTTCACAAGGTTCAATTCTGGGGAACAACCGCCACACCTATTTCTACCTTGTAAAAACAGTAATAAATCCTACTGTATTCTGGTTCGGAGGGTATTTTTAAAGGTATTTAAAATCTTATCTAGAGGCGATGACTAATGTCTTTGGGAAACAAAGCTACCAAGCTTAGGTACCATTACGTTGCTTTTTGCAAGTTGCTTTACTATTTCTACAATATCAAAAAAGATACAAAATATGTATATTGAGTGAGATATATGTATGTGAAAATCGATTGTTTTTTTTTCTTTTTTTTTGGAGGGCTAAGTAAGAAGATTGTAAAATACTCATCAAAAGTAGCACAAGAAATTCAAGTCCAATACTCCTTTATCGTATTAAAAAATAATGAATATCAACATAAACAGAAAACGTTCATACCTCGACTAAACATTGCTTAAGGAACAATTCACTAGCATCGCAGAGCTACGAACGCTGTAGATACAAGATTTATCGCAAACAACACAACAGATCTACGATCGCAGACCGACGTGATACAAAGCCTGCCAGTTCCACTGCAACACAAAGGCGGCAGCCGCTTCCTGCTCGCTGCAGGGGAAACAAGTGACAGTCGACTGACCTGGATACCTACACCTGCTTTATAATGGAATGCTTAGTAATAGCTAACGTTTCCACATCCCAAGTATTCGAGTGAACGGTATAGGATGTTCAAATAAGTACTATTACTCAACTGCGTCAGAAGGAGGGTAATGTTTTTCGAACGTATGTATGTATGTTTGTATGTATGTTCATTTCTTTGGCACGCGCTACAGCCCAAATGTATAAGTAGGAACACGCTTTCTACACTCATAGCCCCACACTAGGATGTTCTCCTATGTCGTGGGTGCCATGGACACACAAAGACCGATACACAAACACCCAGACCCAGAACAGAAATCTAAACTCATCAGTCATATTTCTGTCTGGCCGGGAATCGAACCCAGGACCCATTGCGCATCAGACCGGTATGGTGACCGTTCTGCCACGCGGGTCGTCAACGTTTCGGATAATTATGTCTCGATTACCACACTCTTCAGACCGGAAAACAGCAATGTTGTTATTAGGCAGAAATAGGTGTGGCGATAGTATTTCCTGAGTGGAACTAAAAAACTGTGTACCACGTCTGCCGTCTTAACGATTTATACGAATTTTAGACAAAATAGTCAAGTAGAAGTTCTATAATATTTATATTTTTAGAATGGGGTACCATTCTAAAAATATAAATATTATATTCCTTGTGACGCAGTTAGGTGAAAACAAGGGAAGTATAAGTTTTACGTCCATGAACTTCCATTTACCACGAAGCGTATAACGATCTCGATCTTCCACGCCACTATTCATTGCACTATCAACCAGATCTTAATTAAACCCAAATCATCACAATACAAGCTCAAGCTAAGCTTACTTTTTGTTAATGAATGGATTATTCCAAACAAAGCACCCAGTTAATGCAGCCAAGTTCCATGGAGGTCCTTTGTATTTTTTCCATTTTCTCCACAAATATATTTCACAATAATGGCTGGAGGACTAGCGTAATGAAGTGAAAAAGGTTAATGAGAAAACAATTGCCTGGAGAAAGTGTTTCAGATGAGACGTTGTACATCTACGTAACTGTAGTACTATGTAAGTACATAAATAACCAGTCTCGCTCGCGACTTTGTATATGTATAAAAGACAAACTAATACAGTGTGTGAAACGTCAAAAACAAAGGTATTACGACAATAGGTTCGACAAAAGGCTATGCGGCAGTTAGGATACATCTAAAAATTAAACTATTGTCAAAATTTTGTGGTTTAGATTGTGCGATGATAAGAAATCTAGATATTTTTAAAGATACTGACTGCGACCATTTTATGTTATAGTTATACTGAGATGTAGGGGAAGACAGGGTTTATCCTCATAAATGAGAAAAAATTGGAGTATAGTTACACCACGCTACTCTATAGCTAATTCGAGTTTCCTTTGGTCAAACATATTGTATTAGTATTATTACAAACAAATGTAACAAGTGTTATGTTTTTATTCGTCTAAATTATTTTGAAATATTTATTATATTTTTATACATACTATACCTGTCATGCGTTCCTGAGCAAAATTATTTTTTCATAGCAAAGACACGAGGATCGCCAAGAAACTGCAGTTATTTAATTAATGCGTGCTAGAGCAAACCCGCGTGACGGGAAAAGATATATAGATCTTGTAATCCGCTATGTTTGTTTCGGAAGCACAGTGTGAACAAACCCTTAATGAGCAATTGGTAGGAAGTGAAGCGAGAAAATTATCACGAAAATGGGTGACTAGGCGATTAAAATTGTATTGTCGGCACGTAGCAGGAGGCCTTATTATATAGGCGGAATATTTCCTATCAAAAAATCTCTCTGGAAAAAAAAGTAAATTTAAAAATGTGAATCGAGAGAAACAGGAATAATTAAAAATTTACCGAAAACCACCAAAGCAATTTTTTAACGCGTTTAGCACCTAGTTAACTAATTATACACATTTTTATTTCAACATTAATTTTACTGTGAAGCACACTTTTCTCCTTTTCAGTTAATTATAATTAATCAGTCTGGACTATTTAAAAATATTTATAATTAAAACTGTTATAATACTATCAATTTTAGTAAAACATTTCTTAAATCTGAAACTCATATTACATGTACCTATTATTTTTTTTAGGCAACTGAAGCACAAAATCTCATTTCATGAACGGCATTGAACAAGCGAAGGAATGGGAGATACTGTCTTCTATATCCAGACAAATCTAATTTTGTGGGAACACCACGACACTCGAAATGTATTAACTCAAGTATACACCAACGATTTAATATGTAAGTAAATTTAGTATGTAAGTATTAATTCAAGCAAACTAATCGTTGTGAATAGAATAATATAATACATTTAATTCTAGTACCAGATAAAAATACACAATTGACGCAGATTCCTTTTTTTTCAAGTATATAAAATACTTTTATCTTTTTTAGGGTTCCGTATATTAAGGGTAAAAACGGAACCCTATTTATATGACTCCGCTGTCCGTTTGTCCGTCTATCTATCTGTGTCACCAAGCTGTATCTCTAGAACGGTGATAGCTAAACAGTTGAAATTTTCATAGATGACGTATTTCTGATTCCGTTATAATACATTTATCATATGTTGTGTTGTATTTATTTATTTAATTTAAAAACAAGTAATTTCAAATTGGGTTACACATGAATACGCAACTAACAGAATATAAAATTACTATTTTAGAAAAGTAGGCGCTTGGGAACAAATAAAATATTGGCAGCGTGGGTTTTCTAAATTGAAAATGTCAGCGTTACTTATTTGTTCTCATTTGAGGCAAATTTATTTTATGCCTACATCCTAAAAATATTCGCTTTCTTCTAATAAAATTACATGGAAAATGAAAAGTAAAGTCATGCCAGACATATGCCAGACCTGTGCCCTCATTACGAGTTTCCGACCGAAGCATCGACTTCGGCTCCGACTTCGGCCAGCGTCGGCCAAAAAAACACCTTCGACAAAACCTTCAGTTTCGGGCAAAATGCGCGGAAGCTTTGGCTCAAACCGAAGGCTTCTAGCAAGTGTTTTACCAAGTGGTAGAACCAATGTAAGTAGTTCGATCGTGGAAGCACCATCGCCACACCTATTTCTAGCGTAAAGCTGTTCTTGTGTTTCTATGGAAAGGTGTTTGCTACTTCACTCTTATATAGTTTGTGATATTTCTGTAATTAGAAAATGGGATAAGTGACATATACTAGACTTCATGAAAACCAGAATACCTATTATAAGCTAGCATTTTATATGTAACAAGTATATGTTCAGGATATGCGGTTTTAAAAATTATTTATGTCGTAATGTCTTTACAGGATATAAAGTACTAGTTATATACTAAAATGTACCCAGTCCGCGATAATACTAGACTAAAACCACATACCTAGAAGCTTCCACTTTTATAATGCAATAATTATCACAATTCGAGATTAATCAGATACCTATGTACATATGTATGAACACTATAAAGTTCTGCAATAACTGAAGCCTCCATAGATAACAATTATCGCAGTCTCTTTGAACGCGACCGCAAAAAAGCAATGTTCTATGCGACACATCTTTTTTCTTTTTACTTTGTATTCCAAATAGTGAACTATAAATATAAAAACTCTATTTCCTTATTTTCTTGTGTATTAAGCATAGCTAGATGTAGATAGCTAGACATCTATCAATTGACCTATGTACTTATTTTTATCCGCTATATTTTCTCCGCGAGATTAAAAATCACTACAGCTCAATCTAATCCTAAGCCATAAATTAGTTTTGCGGTACCCTGCATCATCAGGTTTGTGGTGTTGAAGGTCAAAATGTTCATC
>DWNE01006305.1:0-13171 GCA_018249875.1 Cecropterus toxeus
CAGACCATGTATTAAAAGTTGGCATTGATGTCATGTTATTAAGGAATTTAAGCACCCCCAATATGTGTAAATGTACATTTTTTTTAGCCCAACGAAGTGGGCGCGGGTCTGCTAGTAGTTTATAATTTTAAAGCACAATTTATGGAAACAAATACTAACTGTTACTTTGTACTTTCCTGGAGTCAAGTACTAATAAATAAAGAACCATACTCTAGAGAGCATTAGCTCAGAAATCGACTGAATCGATTATTTATTTATTCGACTAATATTCAGCAAAATTTCCTATGCCATGTACCGTCAAAACTCGAATATATCCGGTGTAAGTACAATCCATTATCATCTTTAAATGTAAGCCTCTAAAGTCTTCAACCGCATGTATGTTGACGGAAATTGTTGTCTAACTTTGTCGACTACTGTTCACTGGGTGGGCAAGTTTTAGCATCCCCTAAGCTTAGAAATTTAAATGATGGATCAATATCGAGTTAATGGCATTTTGAACAAGTGTTACAGTTTTAGGAATTGTTAAACATCATTCTAATAAAATACCGGTTACTTAATAAAGTGTTTTTAGCTAATCCGTGCCCAGCTGTGGGATAATAATCCCACTGTTGGGCACGCATCTTTTCTCAGAATGATAGAGTTTTGGGCATCCGAAACCGAGCTAGCCATTGGTTCAAAAAAGGACCATTTCATTCAATAATTTAAGGATTTTTTTAAAGAATTCTGCAGGTTCCTTCACGATGTTTTTTTCACCGTAAATCAGTGATAATTGATTTCTAATAACTACGTACATCATTTTAGAAAAATCAGTAGCGCGTGTCTGGAATTTAATGATCGGACCCTTGATTGAGCGGCCGACTTTGAACTATTAGGCTATCACAGCCCTGAAAACTAAAGTATAAATAAATAAGAAATAAATATGGTGTGTAAAAGTCAGTTAAAGGAGAATTTTGAAAGATTTGTTGTTGTTGCGGTGTTTTGCTTTGAAAGATCTAAGAGCCCTCAATGGAAGCAACATGTTTCTGAAGGACCTTAGGTAATCCCTTCTGATGTTATTTATTACCGTTCCGACGAAATGCAAGATGTATTTCAAGCTAGAGAAATGTGTCGGTGATACCTCACCGGTCGATCCACACTATGGTCTTAAAATATTAAAAATGAAATAGCATTCAACCAATCAACATCATAAATAAACAAAACAGTAGCACTCCGGGGGTGCCGACAGAAGTGAAAACTTGAACAATTACGAGGACGTATGATTTTTTGAATCGTCAGGAAATATTTTACTGTGCAGAAAATACTTTTGAACGAAATGTTTCTTTGTTCATTTTTACAAACAAAGCCAATATATACTTATAGCCAATATTGCCATACTTATATACATAGACACCTATATAGATGTCGGTTAGGGTAACGGCAGACCGACTTCAATGGTTACTTCTCATGTCTTCTCATGTCTCATGTATCTGTATATGTATAGTCGTATATAGGTAATATATATACATACTTATATACAAATGTTTCTAAAGAATTTTTTATCAATTAATCAATACAATTAATTTGCAGGGAAAGGTTGTTTGCGGGTAAATTATTTTCATTAATCGCTTATCCTAACCAATAAGGTATGCAAATACATTTGAAGGTCTATGAATTATTCACTTCAATAAATTCTACGATAAACGCAGACAGAATCGTGGATCTTATTATGTACGCTACTGGAAAGCAGTACGTCTAATTAAAATTAATTGTAGCTAAAATATATTTAAGTGATCAAAGGAATACGTGAAATAAAAAAGCGTACTGCTATTTCGAAATAACCTCGTTAAATGTGTCTGGGATCTGTTCATTAGCATGTGACTAGACGTTTGGACGGACAGACCGACTAATTGCACATTAGTGGTCGCAATTCGGGTGTATAGCGCGGTCTGTTTTGTCAGCTAGTTTCATTGCAATGGGGTGTTTAAGGGCATATGGCGTCACCGTATCCATAGGTAACGTAACAATTCTGTACATTAATGGGTGGGTCGCTATGTCGTACCTTTATTAAGAGCTTTCTTTTCACGTATTGCGATGATAAATATATTGTTGTTTTTGCAATACAATGCAGATTTTTTAAATATAAATTCAATGCATGTGAATATATCGCGGTAATAAAGTTGAACGCAAATGAAAGTCGTTATAGTGAGAAAATGATTTTCTTAGATAATGTGTGTTTAAGTTTATATGATGTGACTGACGATATTATAACTGAAATTAAAATTATGTTACAAACACAGTAATTTTTGCAGGTGGTAGAATCAATGTAGTTCGACCGGGGAAGTACCACCACCATACCTATTTCTAGAGTGAAGCAGTTCGTGTATTTCAGTGGAAGGGTGTGGTTGCCGGCTCACTTACCTATATATGAGGCGACCATCATAATTCCTCGGGAGTAGTAACGCATCTATGATCGACTTCAGATAGAACCTCTGTTCTTTATAAAGTTTCTCACAGGTGTCCGGGCGGCAGTAACCACTTACCATCATGTGGGCTGCATGCTCGTTTGTTACTTCATTCTTATAAAAAAAGTTTTGTAGATGGTAGAAGTCACACCTAATTGTAGCGTGAAATAGTTCTTGCGTTTCGGTGGAAGGGTGTGGTTGCCGGCTCACTTATATTTGAGGCGATCTTCCTAGTCCTCGGGAGTAGCAACGCATCTGTGATCGACTTCAGAAAGAATCACTGTTCAATAGTATGATGTCCAAGGGTGACAGTAACCACTTGCTATCAGGTGGACTGCATGCAAAAATAGAAACAAAATAGATTTACTTACATATATGTAACATACCTCGGGCTGACCTACTAAAAGTGCAAGTACAATGTTAATTCTCTCCTCCTTTCTTTGTTTTACTGCTTGTTTGTCCGGTTCGTTTATTTGTTACTGTAATACGTTAGTTTATTGCCAATCTTGGAAGTTTCTTTTAGGTGACCCGGCGGTACTTATGTTTTTAGTTGTTGCTAATTGGTACAGCGGTGAAGCTAAACTACTTTGCTTTTTCCAAAAAAAAAAAAATAATGCGACAAAATGCATATGTAAATAAGTACATACATAATTATATCGACTGCAGATAAATTCCTTTAAAAAAAATGTGAATGCGAGTAAGTAAATATAGAAAATAAGTATGGGTATCGGCAGCCTCTTTTGCCATCGGTCTATTGAGGACCAGTCGACATTAGACTCCCCCAGCGGGGATATTTGCCATTTGTCACCAGGTATACGCCAAGTATGCATTTTGGTGAGTACAGGTATTGATGTTATATAGGGAGGCGCTGCTCATCTTCTGAACATTAACAATATACATTTTTAAAAAAGTTTATAACAATTTTTTTTTGGTATTTTTGTTATATAAAAGATTCAGTAAAAAAATATGTATCTGTTAATCTTTTAAAGAGATAGATGGATAATGTAGACATAGTAATAGGATCCCGAATTTATTCTTTGACTACAGAACCCTGAAACTCAATAAAAATAAAAGTGTGCAACAAAATAGTAAAATTCCGTTCAAATCCTTTAAAATGTCCAACCGCTAGCACTTAACAATGAACCAATAATATCACTGAGCGGGTATTGGAAATCTTTCCTATCAAGTTTTCCATACCCAACTGGCCTCAATTCCACGCTATTTTGGCCTTTGTTCCTGTACGATTACGGGTTGGTTTTGCGTGATGTTTTCCCAGTCTATTATGACCAGCGTCCATACACATTTCCAAGCTTTTATCCACTGTTCAGATTTGGATGTAAGGCGTAAAATTCGTTCGAGGGAAATCACTTTCCGAACTCTTTGGTCAATGTTGCTTTGTGTGTGGTGTTTTGTGTTGATAATATTAGGGTGTTTTGATAGTCAATGGGCCGTACCCTATGTTACTTCATTGAGCTTTGCTTATACGTAATATCATGGAACTTTGTGAATCAATTGTGATGGAACTCTTTGTGATTAGAATACGGTGACATCGCCACTGTTTTTACTTATTAGCTGAATCACGCGGTTTTACTCACGATTATAACGTGTAAATAAACATTAAAAATAAAATTTTACATTTTACATAAAGTACATTTTTCAGAGAAGTCATTGGCGATTTAGCTTTAAAGGAGAACTTTTTTCACTTCTGTTTTGAAGAACCCCATGTCATATCGCTCTGGGAATGTCTCAGGAGGAAGTTCGTTGCACAACTTGCATGTCCGTGGCAAAAACGAACGAGCAAACCAAAACGTGGAGGATAATCTTTTAACATCTATCCCATCTTTCTGTAAAAATCGGTACCGTGAGTTTGGAGATTAGCTACAACAAACAGAACAACAAATAAACGGAGAAAATAGTACCTATAGGCAACAGCTGTCTAGTCATTACAAAATTGACGACATTTAAAGTACGCACGTGCATCGGACGATATCGTATGATCACCCCCACCTGTTTCATATACCTGCTATTATTATAAAAAGGGTCTGAGAACTCGCTCATTACGCATTTTGCTCTGTATGCGTCTCGGTGCACGGACCTCCGTCTGTTTCAACAGGCCGTCCTAGCCCACACTATTATCGTTTAGCTGTAACTGCTATAGTTTCCGAATCAGTAAGATGTTCCAATGTTCGGCCTTCCGGCCCTCCGGCTCCGGCCATTCCGGCTTCGGCCTGTTCTTACCCTTAGTTACCACTTCTGATGTCCGGCCTTCTGGGCCAGTCCGCTTACTCGACCTTCTGTTCCGTTCGGCTTCCTTCTACTATTTCCTACATACCTAATAGATTTTTGTTATGAGTACCCTATATAATTTCATATGCATTCAATATAGAAAAAACAAACAAACAAACAAACATATAGAAAAAACAATTATTTTGATGTTACAAACTCATACACACGTCAATTTTATTTATTTGTATTCACTATTATTTTATAGCGGTCTAGGGCTGTGTTCTGGTTGGAGGGGTAAACAGAGATAATAAATGACGCGTTTCAACGCAGGACAATAGCTCTTGCTCTGTTTATATTGAATATGGGTATTTCAGATGCTATCAGTTCTCTTTGAAAAAATGTTTGTTGGTTGAAAATGTGGGTATGTCATGATACTTTTTTATCAGGCACAGCTTACTATTTGATACTTACCTTTATTTAATTTAGCGCCATCTGTCGTAAAGGAAAGAACATATTTAAAATTTGTGAATAGTAGATAAAGTGTTTTCATCATGCGATGCTTGCTTATTAAATTTAGTGCCATCTGTTGTACAGAAAAATACAATTTGTAACCAGTAGATAAAAGTGTCTTCCATTTCATCAGTCCCAAAAACAGATGTACTGTAAAAAATGTGCCGCAGGCAGTATTTTTTTCACATGCCAAATGTTTCATGTTTTACGGATATTCTCAAAGCGTTATGACATGAGATTCCTTAAATTTGGCAAGATCTGGTCTGAAATGAAATGGCTTTATTTCGCATAGGCCTACGGGGGCACTTACAAATTGTCAGTTACGATATTTTTTTCTTACCGGACCGGTCTATTATACAAAGAGCGTTGGCGACTTCTCTGGTTTTGTAAATATCCATTGGCAATTGTAAGCACTCCATCCACTAGTTGCTATCAATGGCGAGCAATCTATTACTATACGTATATAAAAAAAGAAATGGAATGTGTCTGTGTGTAACTCAATCACGCAATAACTACTGGTCCGTATTATGTGAAATTGTGAAGGATGTAGCTTATTTAACTGGTCAGTCTACAGGCTACTTTTGGTTTCGCTATTTTTCGCTATTTAAAGAGGGTAATATTTCCATTTTAAATAAAATAAAACGCTAAAAATAGCAAAATTAAGTTAAGTTAGAGAGTAAAACTATTTTTTTTTGTTGCGTAGCTTACTAGTTTAAAATGAGATCTTTGGTATTTTCTAGCATATTAAAAATAGTAATAGTTAATTGTAATACAATATATTTTTTTTATAAAATATACCCAGTTTTACAAACTTTATCGGGCTACAAATATAATTCATACAATCTATTCAACAACTGAATTATTCGTCCATCAGTTACTAGAACGAAACAATAGTGAAACTCGCAGCTAACTTTGCAAATTCTAGAAATGCAATAAAGTTTGTTCAACATTGAAATACGAAGTGCGGTAAGAATGCAGTAGTTAGCGACACGCTACGAGTTTATAACGTGCAGATAAATGTAGTTCCCTGATAGATGGCTGCAGCGCTTGCGTGTCTCGCGAGCGTTTGTCAAGCGAAAGATAAGCCAGCGCTGCGGATTGTGAATAAGCCGCACTAGCTGAATCGACTATGTTGGGTTGACTCTGCTTTGTACAGTAACTGTAAATTGCGTAAATAATAGGAAATGTACTCTGTAAATTGCTTAATATAAGATTATACTGCATTACATACTACATATCATATTGAAATACGAAATTCTTAGCGAATCGCTCCGGTTTTGTAACTTGCAGATAAATTTAGCTCCATGATAGATGCTTTTTAGGTGTCTCGCGAGCGTTTGACAAGCGACAGATAAGCCAGCGCTGCGTATCTTGAATAAGCCGTGACAACACGATCTATGTTGGGTAGGCTCCGCATTGTACAGTTAGGAATAAAATAAAAAATACTGTTTAAATTGTCACTTACTAAATTATTTTGCGTAGTATTAAATGTTATAGTACAGTTGTTTAACGCTACATTATATTACTAAAGTGTGCTTACATTTCTCCGAAGTGTCATGCGAAAAGTAAGCCAGCACTGCGTATCGTGAATAACTCGACTCAATAGAATTTTATTTAAATTTAAACAAACATTATTATATTTTTAAAATTAGCAAATTTTTCTAGTATTTTTTGCAATCGTTCTAGTAACAGGTGAACGTAATTCTATTTTATATAGTTATGCGCATTTGTCAATATAGAAAATCGGAATATCAATACAGAAACAGTAACAAATGTAATATAAATAAGTTTGTGTGCGTATATTTATAAATAGTAGGATTAGTAAAGACTCGGACGATAAGTCGGAACAGATTATTTCGATTCTGAACCACAATTCCATGGATATCCAGTATTAGACATAGGTTACCCTTAATTAGCGCCATTTGAACCAGTCCTGTGCTTCCTTCCATCCAATAGTTTTCCTTTATATTCAGACTCTAAATGTATACAAGTTTTTTATATCTTTTGCAAATATTAAATCATAAGGTTTCAGCATTGGCGTGTCTCGCGAGCGTTTGTTAAGCGAAAGATAAGCAAACACTGTAGATCGTGAATAAGCCGTGCAATAGAGCTGAATCAGGTCCGTCGCGGGTTGCTTCTGCATTGTGTTATTGTACAATGTAGTTTATTCTGCTTAGAGTTTCTCGTAGATCCTCACAAAATGTATGCTTAAACTTAGGTATTTAAGTTCATTCTAAGCATACAATTTTAGTTAACATTGTATAATTTTATTTAGAATATGTGTAAAAAAATGTCTATTGTTTTTAATATCTAATATTATCGCGGAATTGATACTTTATAACAGTTACAAGTTCTCACGATATTTGAATTTTTGCCAATATTTCGACCAAGTTTCATGGATTGTGGTCACAGCGAAACCACGTCCCCGTGACCAAGATCGTAGTTTCGCCGAGACCATTATGGCAACTCATGGCTATTATTTTTCACTCGTTTATTATAAAATGCGAATAAAATATTGAAAATTTTGATTTGTTTATTCAGATATACGCAATCGTGTTGTAAATGCATTGCTTACAAATAATGTTAACAGTTTGAAATACGCATTTCAAAGCCTTTTAATACGAACATTAAAATAAACATGAAAATAAATTGAAACGTTTCTAACACAAAACACGAAATGCACTAGTTACGTCCCATTCATGTTTATAACGTCCAACGTGCTTTTACGGTTCCCTGATAGATGACTGCAGCTACGTTTGCATGTCTAGGGGACGTTTATCAACGAAATAAGCAACCACTGCGATTTGTGAATAGGTCGTATGAATGAGCATTTTCGTCGGTTTATTCCGCTTTTTTTGTTCTGAAGCTCTGCTGGGTAAATTTGATAAAATATTGTGATGTCATTATAAGTCAGTTTACAAGTATTTTTTTGGAATTTGTGTTTGCTAATGGTATAAAAAATACAGTGGAACACAGAAGTCCTCTAGAAACCTAGAATAACATACCTTTTTTGAAGCCTGATAAAAAGTGCATTTATAATTTGCTCAAGAAGAAATTAGCGGATAATGTTAATATATGGTGTATTCATACATTTTGCGAATATTTGAGACTTAAGTTGGTACAATAATAAGTTAACGATAAGTCTAATTTTATAAACCTTTTTTAGGTGGTAGAACCAGTGTAGTTCGACCTGAGAGGTACCACCGCCCCACTTATTTCTAGCGTGAAGCGGTTCTTGCGTTTAGTTGAAAGGGTGTGGTTGCCGGCTCACTTATATACCTACTCGTATTAGGTGACCATGTCAGTCCTCGCAACGCATTTGCGGTCGACTTCAGAAAGAACCCCTATTCTATACGAAGTTGCTTACATATATCCACGGGTGGGAGTGGCCACTTGCCATCAGATGGACTGCATGCTCGTTTGCTACTTCAATCTGATAAAAAAAGATGGCGCCAGCATAGCGCTCGCTTGTCGCGCAGCATTTGTGAAGCAAAAGATAAGCAGCCGCTGTAGACCGTGAATAAGCACTGAATTAGCACAGTGACTGTGCATTGTATTGCTTCGCTAGGTACTAAGTCGAGCTCAGCTTGTTTATGCTGGATGAAATATTATTTGTCGCGGAAATAACGTGTAACGGTTCGGTTCATTTGAGTTCTTTGTGCTTACAGGGCACGTGAATTGGGTTTGTAAATGAAAAATAAACTATAAAGTGGCAAGATGCTTAACATTTAGGAATTTGTTATTAACTACGGTTTAACTTATTCTAATAATTATACAAATAAATTATATTACGTATGGTAATCATTATTTAAATTTATCTTAATATAGGACACTCGTGGCGTAATTAATAGCCATAGTTATACCCTAAGAAATATTAAGGATCTCGTCTGCCACCATAGTGACCCTGCGTTATCAATCGACAGTGCTTTGAAAATGTTAAAAAAATAGGTATCCTATATTATGCGCATATGTCAGCATCTGGGATTGATGATTACATTCTTCCGGCAAACATAGCAGGTGCCAGTTGGTAGAACCAATGTAGTTCGACCGGGGAAGTACCACCGCCACACCTATTTCTAACGTGAAGCAGTTGTTGCGTTTTGGTGGAAGGGTGTGGTTGCCGGCTCACTTTTATATGAGGCGACCATCTCGGTTTTCGGGAGTAGCAACGCATCTGTGGTAGACTTCATATAGAACAGGGGTTCTATATGAAGTCTACCACAGGTGCGTTGCTACTCAATACTCAAGTCACTTACAAATGCCCATGGGCGGCAGTAACCACCTACCATCAGGTGGGCTTCTTGCTCGTTTACTACTTCATATAAATAAAAAAACATTAAATCGGTAAGGCAGACAGTCAGGGCTCTGATTGTTGTAGTAATCACATTTTAAGTATAATAATATATCATAAGTGCACACGTAGCAGACTTGAATTGATGGATTAAAAATAATGAAAAGGATTACGGAATAATTATCTCAAAACGCAGTAATAGGACCTACATTGAATGGACCAAATCAATTTGTACAGATCAAACTGCGATCTACCTCGATGTGAACCTTGTGAAAATCATATACCGAAATGCTCGCCAACTTCCTCACTATTATAAAATGTATAAAAGTAGCCTGCAAGCCCTATTTTATATAAAATTTCCGCTCCGATAAATAAGTTACAAATGGAACGATAGCTACGAAATAAAATGCATCACCTGTAATAACTTTTAATCTATCGCTCGGCAAAATCTTTTAATCATAAAAGCTCCGGTCAAAGCTCCAACTTTACATTTTGTGAGCTTTTAATATTCAGTACGACCTACATAAAACGATCAATGTTAACTAAAAGGGAAATTTGTCCTCATTTTATTTAAACTTCTCTCGCTCTATGAAAACGATGTAATATGATTATTAATAAATGCCGTAATTTCGTATTATAAGTATTTTTAACCGACTTCGAAAAGGAGGTGGTAATACGTTCGACTGTATGTATTTTTTTCATTGAGTGTTGACTAAAAAGCTTAAATACGTTGATTAAATTGTTTTAAGGCTACTATCACGTTGCGTCAATCCGGCTTTTTAATAAAACTGATATGTATGTTCCTTGTACACTGGATGGCACGTGGTCACTTTATTGTAATAACCATGGAAATAAATAGGGATCCTATGTAAGGTACTGGGATATGGTACGAAGATCCTTTTGAAGTATTACCGAAGCACTGAGATATGTAGTCCATAAGCGACGGTGATTACTTTCCGTTAGCTAGACCGTACGCTTTATCGTTAGGTTCAACGATAAAAAGGTGGTACAACTCTTGAAGTTCGTTTCCGGAAGCACTGGAAACTACTACTACTACTTAATAGATTACTACTTAATAGTAGCATTATTATGCACTGCTATATTTTGATCTGAAGGGTGAGGTAAGGGAGATATACTTATCCGAGGCATTTAAACCTAGTTTTCTAGGGTGAGCAACAGAGCAACGCATCCGTGGTTAAACTCAGATAACAATCAGTCGTGGTCTTGGGATTGATTACAAATGTCCATGGGTGGCAGTGGCCACTTGCTTTCATGTTGACTGCATACTCAATTCCTACTTCAATTTTATAAATAGAAGTATCACGGTAGTTTGTTCACTACTTTTTTTACCTTCGACATATCCCGTTTTCATTTGAGTCAATAAACGCCGATGTTTTAAACATCATGCCGTCCGAGGTCCTAGAAGTTGGCAAGACAACAAAATCACTTGACATTCCAGCAACAGGTACATATGATGTAGGTATGTTAGTGCAGAGGAGATGCCAACTTAGTTATGAGGCCTCTTACCCACAGTTTCCCTCGTTGATACCTATAGGAAATGGTTCTTACAGTGAACGACTACGATATGTCGTGTTGTGTTATTAATCAAAAATTTGAATATAGATATGAAAAAACAAAATAATTCACAAGTAGTATAAATTTAAGTATGACATAAAATGGTGTCACCAGATTTTGTGAAAAATTTTAGCATTCCAGATTCCAGCCGTGGGATCAGCTTTGATCTGATACATGACATAACCTTGTCGTAAAAGAATTAGTAATTGAAGAAGAAATTGTAAAAGTCGTGATGGTATATAAATATATGATAAGCTATTTTATATTAATTTATATCATCGATTAAAGGAATAAAACTTACTGATAATGAACGTTGATACTAAGTCTTTACAGTGAAAAAGTCATTGGCTTATCAGAGGCATTAGCTAGTCGTCATTGTTGGTGGGATTTTTTTAAATATTTTTAGATTTTGTTTTATCTTGATATTGGCGAATATTTAAATACACAAAATCGTTCTACACGTGAAAATAGGAATTATAAATCGCATTACGACGACTTTTAAAGTAGTGTCGTAGTCGTGAGGACTAAACAAAATATCTTAGCGTATCAGCAAGCAAACTTCCATTAATGAAGCCGACAAAGTTACCGTCGAGTTTGTTTAGCTGTAAAATAATTTTACTAACAACCAACTTCCATTAAATTGTATGCTTCAAAATTATTTTGTTTAAAATTATTTCATTCTACATCATTACTTTGAAAAGTGGTTTTGGGTGAACAAGAGTTATTTAAATTTGGAATCGGATCGAAATTATAATTTTAAATTACTAATATTGTATAATATGCAAGTAATTAACATGAAAGTAAATGGATCGCATTTATTTTGCCGTTGCAAATGGTACCATATTGAACACAAAATCGTGCGTGATCACACACACATACACCCAATAATGTCCTCCGTTATGTTAATAGACTGAAATTCTGAATACATCAGAACCGTTTATGGTCATTAGGATTCCGTAGCTAAATGGCAAAAATCGGAACCCTTATAGATTCGTCATGTCTGTCTGTCCGTTCGTCTGTCCGTCTGTCCATCTGTTCGTCTGTCCGTATGTCATAGTCACTTTATTCGGAAACTATTAATACTAAAGAGTTGCCATTTGGTAGGTAAGTGTATTCTGTAAACCGCTCCTCATACATCGAACTGAAACTCAAATATTTTTTTATGATACATACACATTTGGGTTGTCCATGGAAGGGTCTTTAAATATGACATTAAGGTTTCAAAACCGTTTTTTTCCCCAAGTCGATTTTTTGAGAGATAAGCTCTTTCAAAGCGGTAAAATGTGTAAACTCTCTAACTTTAAACTAAAAGTGTGAAAAATCTGGATTAAACATATATTGTAGATGTCAAGGAAACTTTTCAACGAAAATTGGTTCGAACAAGATACGGTTGATAGTTTTTGAGATATAGCATTTTTCCAAAATCCGAATAACATAATTTTATAATTCACACAAACACTATAAAAACAAACTAATGTTGGTAGTTGGAAAACTGTTCAACTTTATTTTTATTTTTTACAACAGAGCTATATTTTCTCTTCAAGATTGTAATAGTGATTTGAGAAGATGATGATAATGCAACTGAACAATTCGCCTGCGAGTCCGACTAGCATTTGACCGATTTTTTTATATACTTGTCGGAAGAGTATTTTCTGTATCTCTGCTTGATTCGATTACCCACCTAAACGCACACGCGATGTCCGAAGAGGATGCTAATAACCATGACAATCCGATATACTACACAAGCGATAAGTTGATAAACAATGTATATTATTCATGTCTAGACACACTCACCGTGAGTTTTATTATAAGAACACCACTTAATGTAATGTAGTTTTAAAAACAAAAAAGCCAAAAAGGTACTTTTAAAATTGAGTTCGAATATTCCGAAGCACATTTAAAATATATCAGACATTGGAAACGTCTGGTTTCGAATTATTCCTAAAATAAATACCAATACTTTTTGAATAATGTATTAGAAAACAACACTTACAGTTATGTGGGATGGATATCACGAACAAACAGTACTTAAAACAAGATATACAACGTTTTGTATAAAATATCTTGTTTGTTGAGGATGAGCACTAGATCACTTGATACATTATTATTAAGTATATTGAAAGGTGAT